>JAJPUD010001152.1:354835-366878 GCA_023553655.1 Myrmecobius fasciatus
GATGGCCAGGGAGGGGAGCGATGGCCAGGGAGGGGAGCGATGGCCAGAGAGGGAAGGCTTGGCCAGAGTCTGGAGTTTATAAAGACCAGCAGTGTTAGGGCTGGGCACAGGGGGGAGATCTGCTTTCTGAATCGTAGCAAGGGATCATCAGCCTGGTGTTCTCACCAGGGACATCCCACAACCCCAGACTTGGACCACATGACTAAGCCCCTTCCCTCACTGAGAGACTGGGGCTTTCAGATGGGAGCTGACCTCCCACAGGCATGGTACCATCACTTTCTGCCTATTCCTTTCCACTTGTTAATCAAGGAACAAGCATTTATTAAGCACCTACTGCATTCTAGACACTGTGCTAAGTGCCTTGAATACAAAAAAAGGAGAAAACGTTCTGCTCTCCAGGAGCTGATGGTCTAATAAGGAGAGAACATGCAAAGAGCCACTGTGTACAAATAAGATACACACTGAATCAATTGGAGGAAATCTCATTAGCCCTTTCATGGAGGGTTGGGAGGGCGGAAACTCTAGGAAGCCAGAGGCAGCGGAGGAGGACAAGAATCCCATCAGTCAGTCAGTGGGAAATGTCCCGCTTGGGATGCTTGGGAAGATGGGGCGTTTTGTGCCAGGAGATCCTCACGGGCTGGGAGAGTGCGCGGGGAAAGGCAATGCTGCTCCTCCTGGGTTCTGGATTTGGAGTCCAAGAACCTCTCTTGCAATCCTAGATGTGCCCAGCTTTGCATCCTAACCTGTAATGACCTCCCCTCCCTAGGAGCAGGGCGCTGCCCTCCTCCCACAGTCTAGAGCCCTTAGAACCTCTGCAGGCTTTTCTGTTTGCCCTTAATAAGATGGTGAACTGTGGCTCCCAATGGGGGCACCTTATCCGAGGCTTCCCCATCTCCCAGAAAGCAGCACCCCCGAGGGGATGTATCCTCCAGAGCCGGGGTGACCCCGATTTCCTTCATCCACCAGAGGTAAGCGCACTCAGAAAGGAGGAGACACAAACGCTCCTTTGGAATGATGGGTAGTGATGAGGAAGGGCCAGGGGGCTCCGAAGCCCTGCCTGGGAGCAGCGCCTCGGACAGGACTCCCCTGCCCAACATGGCGCCTCACTGACCTCCCAAGGCACCTCACAGATGGTCGCCAGACTCCCTGTGACAGGGATTTCCAGCCTGGGAGCCCTGACAGATGGAGGGAATGGAAACCCAGCGATGGGGCCGAAAGCCCCACCAGGCCGCCCTTGGCTGGTGGACTTGTCAGAGACGACGGCCGCTTTGCTGGCGTGCGGGCGCGGGGAGACATGGGAGGGGGCCGAAGGGAGCCTTCGCCTGGGGCTGGGGAGGAAGGCGGCGGCAGCCAGCGGCCCACACGGACGGACACGTCGCTCCAGCGGGATCACGTGCAGCTGCCACGGACACACCGCCCAGCAAAGATGTCCTGCCCACCTTGCCAACACACCCCCCGACCGCTGCGGCCAGGCGGCTTCCGTCCCTCCCAAACAGCCAGGCCTAGAACCGAGCCCCCTGTTGGGGACGGCGCTCTGGGCCCGACCAGGGCTAATAACTGTGGCGACAGGGATGGTCACCTGAGCCCAGGCACCCCCAAACTCAATTCGATGCAACAATATTGAAGTATCTTCTATTACCAATTTTCCCTCCTTCCCCCCAAAAATAAAAAAAATAATATTTAAGTATCCCCAAGGGACTATGCTGGTGTTGAATGGCACTTTGTAAGGGATCCTGGAGACCCCAGGGAGCTCCTGGAGTGAATTGGGTAAGGGGGATGATGTGGGGAGACCCAAGCTTTAGGAAAATCACTTTGGGGATGAGTAGGGAGAGACCCTCCGGCAGCCATGGCAATGGTCCAGGGGCAAGGCAGTGACAATCTGGGGGCAGAGAAGAGAAAGGGGAGCGTTTGAGGGACGGACGTCGCCAAGATGGCATCAACAGGTCTTGCCACCATGTTGGATGTGGGGGAGGGGAGAGAGAGGAGTCCAGGCTGACTCCCAGATTGTGAGCCTGGGGGCCTGGGGGAGGGTGTAAGAGGGAGGTAAGGGGAGTCAGGGCGAGGGGAAAGGATAATGGATCCTGTTTGTGCACTGGAGATGTGTGAAAGGCACAGGAAATCAGAGAAAGTCTGGGGCATGATGGGAAGACGAGAGCCATCAGCATGGAGGGGACCATTAAACCCAAGGGAGCTGATGAGTGAAGAAGTCCAGAGGGAGGAGAGGGTGCGGGACAGAACCTGAGGGACACCCACAGGGGGAGGGCACGGTCTGGAGGAGGGTGCTGCCAGGGAGACAGAGAGGGAGCAGTGGGGGAGGGAGCAGGGGAGCCTGGAGAGGAGGTGCCCTGAACCCCTAGAAAGGAGAGGATCCAAGAGGAGACAAGAGTGGGAGGCTGCAGTGAGGTCAGGGAGAATGAGGATGGAGAAAGGGCTTCTGGGTCTTCCTGGGGGAGGGGGGGCTTCCTAGTGCTTATGAGCTCTCCCTACTGGGGGGCTTCCACTGAATCCAAGCCAGGCTTGAGTAGCTTTCAGCAATGGGTACTTCCCAGGGGAGTGAGCTCCTTGGTGCAAGATTGCCTGCAGCTGGGGCACTCGCCCTGGGAGCCTGTCTGGAGGGAAACCTGCGGCAAAGGGCTACTCCCGGCCCTGGCCTCCTGGAAGTCCTGGCCCCCACTGTAGCAGGGCTTTACAGTTGAACCCCATTGATCCTCACAACCACGAAGGGAGCTGCTGCTATAATCCCCATTTTACAGCTGAAGAAACTGAGGCACCCAGAGGTTAAGTGGCTGGCTCAGGCCCACAGCTGGCAAGTGTCCAAGGCAACTCAAGTGGTCCCGGTTCCAGAGTCAGCGCCCTAACCACTGCACCACCGGCACAAAGAGCCTGAAAGGCTGAGGTGCTTTAGGACCCAGTCTTCGGACCCTGAGGCAAAATTCTGAATTTTCAGTGTTAGCAGCTCCCACATCATCCCATGATGCCCCGGAGTCCTGCGGAGAAAGGGCATGACCTGCCAGGATCGGCCCCTGGCCTGGTCCCTCTCAGCTGGCCGTGTCGGCTCTCAGGGGCCTCCAGGAAGTCTCCCCTCATTTACGCATCACTCCCCTCCAGAACAGAGACTCTGTTGGGCCAGGGGCCTCAAGGACCTGGCCCACGCTCAGCCCGCTGTCCCCCGTACCTGATGGGTGCTGGAGCTCCCGGCTCCCGCTCTCTGGGGGCGCCTTGTCTGGTTCCTCCTCTCGGGCAGCCGTTATCTAGGCACGGGGACCCCGGCTCAGAGCTCTGCGCTCCCTGAGGGGAGGGGGCCTATGGAGGCTCCCCCTTGCAGCCTCCTGGCCTCCCCGGGACCCCCACGCTGCGGGTGCCGGGCTGAATCTGCCTCAATCAGCACTTGACAAGCCTCTGCTGGTTGATGGGTAATCCAAGAAACAGGAGACAGCTGCGGCCTTCGCTCCATAGTCAGCGCCAATCAGGCGGGCGCTTATGAGGGGCTTCCTGGGTGCCCACCGACAGACTGGTCCCTGTCCATATCGGGGCAGTCCTGAAACCCCCCTCAGCCGGCCACACGGCTCACTGACATGGCAACTGCAGCCTCCTTCTCTGGGGAGCGCAAGGACAGGAGGAGGGGAAGGGGATGTTCCCTGAGGGACCCGCCACAGGTGGAGGGGCAGCAGCAGTGGAGCTCCCCGTGACTGACGGACCCTCAGACAGACAGACGTGAGGGGGGCAGCCTGGGGCTCCCCGTGACTGAGGGACCCTCAGACAGACAGACAGACGTGAGGGGGGCAGCCTGGGGCTCACCTTCTCCATGGCGCTCCCCACCCTTCTTGCATATCTGCCTCCCCTACAATCTCAGCCGGCCCGTTTTCCATTGGACGCTCCGTGTCCGGCCCAGGGCCCGCTCAGGGGTGGGCACTTTTCTAACCGAGTGTCTGCCCCACAGTGGAAGGGAAGGAGTTTGACCACGGAGCAGCCTCAGCTGCCAGCCTTGGGAGGGTATCTTCTGCAGGCTGCCCGGGGTGGGGGGGTGGGGGGGCAGAGCAGAGGCCCCTGGAAGTTCCCCATCCCCACAGCCGCTGGGCCCCTCCTGCCCGGACCTCCCCTCCCACATATTCCCTCACCCTTGATCAATGATGGCTGGGCGATCATCCCCACACCCCGCCAATCGTTGGGCCAGTCTGGGAAATGCTGAGGAAGCCCCTCTTCCTCCCTGAAAGTGAGGGCTTTCCCTGCCCACCCGTCTGCCTGCCGAGAGAGAGACAGACAGAGAGAGACAGAGACAGAAGCTTGCTCCCTTCCCTCTCCTCCCCCTCCCCTCCTTCTCCTCCCTCTCCCCCCCTCCCCTTCCTCCCCTCCCTCCCACTCCTTTCTCTTCCCTCTTCCCCTTCCCTCTCCCCTCCCTCTCTTTTCTCCCCCTCCCTCCCCCTCCTTCCTCTTCCTCCTCCCTCCCTCCCCCTCTCTCTCCCCTTCCTCCCTCTCCCCCTCCCTCCCCCTCCCAGCTTAATTTCTTCTCCGGAATCCTTGGGTGGGGGGTGTGGCCATCCCTCAGCTCTGGCTCGACTTCTGATTGGCTCCTCTAAAGCAAACAGGGGACACTTCCTGCGGGAGCTCATCTGCTCTCCTGCAATGACCCCAAACCCTTGTTCAGTTTCTTTCTGATTGTCTGATGAATTGGGGTGGGATGCCCCCCCAAGGGTCCTCTCTCTTCCCCTTCACAGGCTCTTCTTGCATCAGGTCTCCAAGGGAAGGACGGACATGTTCTCCCACCTCCAGAAGTTTGGCCCCCGGCCTGAGGTGGGAGGGAGCCCGTATCTCTTGGCCCCCCTGGGCCACCCCAGAAAGGCTGTGACCGGCCCGGCTCTGAGCCCGGGACCCCCCCTCCCCAAAATCAGAGAACTCGGGGAGAGCACGGGCCGGCTTGCGGGCCTGGCAATGCGCTTTCCAGCTCCTCGGGGGCTGGGGCAGACAAGGGATGGATGAGGGCTGGGTTACAAGGCGGGATGGGGGGGGGCTGGGGACTCCCCACATGGGAGGCCAGGCTGACTCATGCACTTAATCCCATTAGTCACCGCCTCACACGCTCCCGGGTGGGCTGATGGCCCCGGGGCAGCCCTGGGATCAAGTGACCGCCCCCCCCCCCAGAGATGGGACTTCCTCCGGGGCTTCGGTCCTGTCCTGTTCCTCAGCTGCCCCACAGAGAGGGGGAAGGCGGCCAAAGGCCCTTGTGCCGGCTACCTGGAGGGTAAAGGCAGTCTTGAGCCCCATCCCCAGGCTCTTTCCCGGGGTCTAATCCTGCCCCTGACCAATCCCCGACCACGGGCCGTGGACCCACGAGACACAGAGATGCTCAGAGGAGCTGAATGACTCAGGTCAGAGTCTCAGGAAAATTGTCACACACACACACACACACACACACACACATACACACAGAGAGAGACACACACTCACACTCACACACACACACACACACCTCCAGAATGGAGCCCCCATTCCATCAGGGACCCAGGAGCCTCACTCCTCCCTCCTGCAGCCCCAGCTCCTTTTCCCACCTGGCCGTCCCAGAAGGCTGACCTCCTGATGGCAGGGGTTCTGATCCTGCAGGGGCCTGGCCTTCGACCTTCCATCCCTGTAATCTGAGGCTCCCTGAACAGAGAGGAACAGTCCTCATCTTGCCCTGGAGAACCCTCTCTCCTTGTCCCACTCAGGAGAACCCTGGTGCTCCTGGTCCCACCTAGAACCCTCCCACTCCTTGCTGCCACAAGTCTGGGCTGAGCTTGGAACCCTCCAGAGCCACTGAGCTCCCTTTAGCCTTTGCCCCACAAGGCCTTCTTTCTTCATTTATTTTACGGCTTCTTGACAAAGCTTGCACAGCCCTGGAAGGTTTGCAAAGAGCCACCATCATCCCAGCCCTGGGAGGTGGGGGCCATTATCACCCGAGGGGGATGGAAGCTAAGGGATCTGTCCTGGATCGCCCAGCTCACAAGTCACGGAAGAAGGTTTTGAACTCGGGTCTTCCTGAGCCTGATTTCCTTCTCTGTGCCCCCCCCAGTACCCCTCGGCACAAGTTAGCCATGATTCCTGCTTCTGGGGTGGCAGTGTGTGGGCCTGGGGCTCACCCTCTGGAGACCGGCCCCATCGCTCAGTCCCCTGAGATGGCCACGGGCGCACTGGGCCATCTCCAGACCCCTCAGAGCCCTGCCTAGGCCTGCCCCGAGAGCCTTCACGGCTGCTACGGCCTCTCAGACGGGGCTCACCCAGAGCCTCGGGAGCCCAGGCTCGCCTCCATCATCCCCAAACCGAGACGGCTCAGGGAGCGTTTCCACTGCCAGGTCCTGGCCAAGCTCTGGACACTCTGGACCGACAGAGATAATGGGCAGAGATGCACAGGACGGGTGAGAGCCAAGGGGAGGAAAGCCCTCAGATGCAGGAGGCCCCAAGCTGGCCTTGGAGGAAGCCTGGAAATCTGGGGGGCAGACTGCAGGGGAGAAGGCAGGAAAGGGAGCCGCGCGGACGCCGGCGAGCGGCCCCCTTAGATTCCTGCCCTTGGGCAGGGGATCATTCGGCTGCCCGCTTCCATTTTGCCCCCCAACTTCAGCACCATGCTGGGCACACAGTAGGACTACGCACTTAATAAACAGCGCTTGATGATTGACTGATGGATGCTGGCCAGTGTGGCTACAAGCCCCCGGCCCTTTGGAGAGGGGCTGGACTTCTCCTCCTGGGCGAGATCTCCGAAAGCTCCCCCGTTTGTTTGCCTGCCCCCCATAACTCCAGCCCACTCGCTGCCGTCCCTCACCTCCTATGGTCTGGTTTAACGACGGCATCATAAATTATGCATCGCCATCAGTTGTACTTATTTGCAATTGGAGTCTTGCTGGGCTCGGCTGATGAATGATTAATGGCGGGGGAACCTTGATGGAGGGGACACCCTGCACATCGCGGCCGGGCTCCCTTGGCCACCTCCGCTTGGGACTGCAAGGAGAGCTCGTCCATCTCCCGGAAGGGCTCAAGTGGGCCCCAAGTCCCCAAGCCAGAACCTAGAAAGGGAGCACTTTGACCGACCTGGGACTCTGTCACTAGAACCAGCAACATCCTGTGAACAGGAAGCCCCCATGTGCCTGAGACAAACATGGATCAGCTGTGACCTGGGGAAACATCAGTTCCCCTTTCCATTATCATTTTTTTTTGCGTATTTTTTTCTTCCTCCTATTTCTCCCCCCCCCCCCCACTGAAAAAGGAAAAATCAGACCTTTTTGGTGGATCGCTCCTTGGGCAGCAGGGGATAGCGCTCTCCCCCCTGGTCAGTCATCCCAACGGGCAGCTCTTCAGTGTCTCGGAGCTGCTCGTTTGCAGAGATCGCCATCCTGGGCTGCGAGCTTCGCTTGGCTCTTTGGTCATCCAGGATTCCCCGGTGTCCAGAGACTCAAGCCCGTCTTCATTTCCTCAGTTTCCCAGCATGTTCATATAACGTCAGTCATTCAGCCTCCCCTTTAAAATGTCCTGGGACAGAGGCAAGGTAGACAGATGTCCTGCCCTCCAAGGTCCCCTCCATCTGGAGAGGCAACAAAGGTGGGCGACTGGACCGTTGTACCGCAGCGGGCACAAAGTTAGTTAGCCCTGTTAGCAGCCCCTTGGCAGGTGAGAGAAGTGGTTAGAATAATGAGCTGACAGTTGGGGAGTCAGTCCCCCAGGGTCTTAGTGACCTCCCAGGGGCTCAGCCTAAACTTTCTTTCCTACAACTGAAAGTCTGAAAGATGAGACTGGGGGAAGTGTTTGGTACCATTAGCCCCAGACCCATCTTGTGCCATGTGTCCTGGGGGCCAATTGGCCAGTTGGGGCCTTGCTGCCTCCCCCACCAGGACAGCAGGGAGCTTCCAGGCCAGGAAATGGCAGCCAGGACAGGGCTCAAGGGTCAAGGGGGAGGAAGAGAGAGATCTGCCCAAGTGCCCACTTCTCATATTCCCTCTCTTTTACTTCCTGATTTGGGGCCTGTTCATCACAGACCCCCCCAGCACAGGCGGGGACCTCAAAGGCAACTGGTCCAACTCAGATTTGAATTAATTAATCAGCAAGCACTTATTAAGCCTCCTCTGTGCCAGGCACTGTGCTAGGACTTGAGAATATTAGCCCAGAACTGGGGCAGCTAGGTGGCGCAGTGGATAGAGCCCTGAAGTCAGGAGGACCTGAGTTCAAATCTGGCCTCAGACACTTAACATTCCCTAGCGGTGTGACCCTGGGCAAGTCACTTAACCCCAATTGCCTCAGCAAAAATCAAAAATAAATAAATATTAGCCCAGAATTACTATGGGCCCATCATTAAGGGACTTAAGGAGAACCCCTAGTGTCCCCCTGCCTGGAGAACAGAACCTGCCCTCAATCATGGGATATAACTTGAGCCCCTTTCCCCACCCCAGATGCCCACTCTGGGCACCTTTGGCAGCTCTGACCAGTGCCCGACTGCCCTGTCTCATGAGATATAACTTGAGCTTCTTTTCCCACCCCGGATGCCCACTCTGGGCACCTTGCCAGTACCCCTGAGCTTTGGCAGCTCTGACCAGCACCCGACTGCCCTGGGGGTTCAGACCTATAGATCTTGGTGTCTCCCATCCTGGAAATTACTTCCTTCCTCTCTTCCATACTCTGGGGATTTCCCCAATTCTTGTTCCATTCTAGGTCTACTCTAGGCAGCCCCTGATGAACACCAAGGCTGTGATGGGGCTTGCAACCCCCACTGCTGGGCTCTTGCCACAGAACTGTACCCCCTCTTCTTTTTGTTGTTCTTATTGTTGAAGCAGTTGGGGTTAAGTGACTTGGCCAGGGTCACACAGCTAGGAAGTGTTAAGTTTCTGAGGGCAGATTTGAACTCAGATCCTCCTGACTTCAGGATAGAGCACTGCACCACCTCGCTGCCTCGGTACCCCCTCTTCTTGAAGACTATATTCTCAGTGGTCACTGCACTTATGAACCCACAAGAACTAACCAAAGCTCCTAAGCTCTGGATTCTAATTCTCCCTCTGGACTTGCTCAGTTTCCTCCTCTGTAAAATGGGGCAGGGCCATGACCTCTGTCATCTATCCCAGCCCTAATTTCTGTGACTTTATGCCTTTATTCTTGCAAAAGTGCCTATCTATCTAAGGACTGAAGCAGCCCCTCCTCCTCCCCCAGCCCCACCCTTGGGAGGATGGTAGAAAGAAGAGAAGGAAGAGGATTGGGGGAGAGACAGAGGAGGGGGCGTCTCCCCAGTGTCTGCACTGGGCTCCCTCTGCTCCAGGAGAAGCAGACTCAGAATCTGAGCTCAGAGAGAGCCCCTTGGGGACAGTGATGGAGCCAGCAGCAAGTTCCTGCTCAGTCTTTGGATCTCAGTTTCCTCCTCCATAAATAGAGGGGGTGGGGTGAGCTCGAGTCCCCAAAGTCTCCTGGTGCTCTCATTTCTATGACCCTGGGATCCCTTGGGCTTTTATCTTGGGGGAGGGCTGAGGTCCCTCCTTCCATGTGGAGGGAAGGAAAGAAGCGGAGCCAGGAAAGTGATCTGTTCTTATCAGAGAAATAGGCTCAAGTTCCATATTCAAGGAAACCAAACCAGTGAGGGGGGCAAAGAGCATTAAAGCCAGCCCCAGAGACTTGGCCTGGCCCACACTGTTCTTCCTTAAACACTTGGGGGTACCCCCAGGGGGTTTGAAACAAGAAAGCCAGAAGCCAAAGTTGAAAGATGATAATAAAAATTAGGGCAGGGGGGATATAGCAGAGGAGCCTTCTTGGTGTCCTTATGGAAAAGAAAAAACCATTTAAGGATGTGAGAAAAAAAATTCTCTGCTGCTGTTCCCTGCGGCTGTGACAGGTAGTGAGCTCCCCATCACGGAAGGCCTTCGGTCAAAACACAAATGACAACTTGTTGGGGATCTAGAGTTCCCATCAGGCAGGAGTCAGATGAGATGCCCTCAGAGGTCCCATACAGCAGATACTGTGTAATTCTTTAGGGACTACAATATGAGCATCCTTCCTTTCACAACTGATATATTCCAGCAATAAATAGGTCTGTAAAGAAGGTCAGGTCAGAGAATCAGTGTCCTGGCTATAGGCTGAGGGGCCTGGGTTCCCCTTCCTTGCTCTGGAAAATGATGGGGGATCTGACAGGTGGCCAGCAACACTCTGGAGTTCAGTCTGAACCAGATTAAAATGTGATTGGGAAATATTTAACAAAATAATGAAAAACCTCATCAAACATACATAATGGTCATTTGGGGCTTTCTAAGGCCGTATGCTATCAGTGGGGGTGGTTCTGTCCAGTTTGGTCCATCTGCTCTATTTGAACTTGACATCACTGGGCTCTGGGCTCTGAGGATACTGCAAGCTCCAAAGCTTATTTTTCCACAGGCCAGTTTTTCTGAAGTAAATCTGTGTTCCTTGGAATAAAGTGCTAGTCATGGGAGCAATTCAGTTCAATTAGTTTTCATTAAGCACCTATTAGGTGCCAGAAATTGTGCTAGACATTGAGGAAGGGGGAAGGGAAGAGAAAGACAGAGAGACAGGAAGAGAGAGAAACAGAAAGCCAGAGCCAGAGACAAAGAAACAGGGAGACTGAGACTGAGAGAAGCAGAGACAGAAAGACAGGAAGAGAAGCAGAGACAAGAGTGATAAGAGAGAGACAGAAAGAGACAGAGACAGACAGGGGGAGGAAGAGAGAGGTAGCAGTTCCTTCCCTCAAGGGCATTTTATTGGGAGAAAAAACCTGTATACAGAAAAGGAAATGCTAAATAGATGCAAAATCAATACAAAGTCATTGGATGGGGTTTTTTGGTGGAACAATCCCTACCAACTGGGAAATCAGAGCCTCCTTATTCAGTTACTCCCCCTACAGTCAGTCCCCTTCTATTGGGCTTTTCCTTTCCCTCACATGCAGCATCCCCTCCCTCCCACTCCACCCCCCCCACATGCCTTCACACTGGCTGTCCCCATTCATAGAACACTCTGTTTCTTCTTTCTCCCCCACAGAATATCTTCTTATCACCAACTTTGCTCAAATGTCCTGTCCTGCATGAAGCCCTGCCAGGTCCTCCCAGCTGCCAGAACCTGATCCCTCACTTGGTAATTTTGTATCTTTCTGCATATATTTACATATATACACACGGGAACAGTTAATCAGTCATCAAACATTTATTAAGTCCCTACTATGCGCCAGGCATTGTGCTAAATGGGGGGAATAAAAAGGAAGGTTAAAAAAAAAATTCTAGCTCTGCTCTCAAAGAGCTTACAATCTAATGGGGCAGAAAACACAAACCATTATGCATAATCAAGCCATTTATAGGTTTAAGTGGACAATAATCAAGAGAAAAGACATTTAGATGGCACCACAGGGCACAGGGCTGGGCTTGGAGTCAAGAAGGCCTGAATTCAAATTCAGTCTCAGGAACTTTTCAGCTGTATGAACTTGGGCAAGTCACTTAACCTGCTTGCTACTGGAGAAGGAAATGGCAAAGCAGCCCAGGATCTTTGACAAGAAAATGACAAGTTGGGTGCAACTGAACAACAAAGAAAGGGAAGGTACTGGAGTTAAGATGAAGTGGGGAAAGGGATTTTGGATGACACTGGAAGGAAAGCTGGGAATTTAAGTAGAGATGGGGGACTGGAGCTGGAGATGGAGGGTCCTGGCCTGCTTCATTGGCTCAAAGACTGGAAAAGGAGAAGGAGGCCAGGCCACCAAGGGCTTTGAAGATCGAGTAAAACATTTCATGTTTGCTCCTGGAGGCCGTAGGGAGCCACTGGAATTTGTTGAATAGGAAGAGTGATGTGATCAAACTGGAGCTTTAGGAAAATCACTTTGATGGCTGAATGGAGGATGAACTGAAGTAGGGGAAGACCTGAGGCAGGCAGATGACCCCCTCCCAAGCAGCTATTATAATAGTCCAGGCCAGAGGGGATGAGGGTCTGCCCCAGGGTGGGGTGTCCCAGGAGAGTAAAAGGAGATGCTCAGAGGAAAAATCTGCAAGAGATGCTGCAGGGGGGAAATTGACAAGAGATGCTGCAAAGGGGAAATTGACAAGAGATG
>JAJPUD010001152.1:383606-396101 GCA_023553655.1 Myrmecobius fasciatus
TATTATATTATATTATATTATATTATATTATATTATATTATATTATATTATAATTGTATTATAATTGTATTATAATTATATTATATTATAATTGTATTATTTCATATTACAAAAGCAAGTCCTAAGTAATCTATATAATACTATTTTGTATATAATTATTTCCTCTTCCAAAATATACATTAAAATACTCATTTTTATTTGATGTTTATTATGAGCAACCTATAGAGTTGCATTTCCATATAGGACAAAAACTTAGAAAAAAAGTGATATCAGCTGACCTAGTTAGTGGTACAAAACAAGATATTGAGCTGCCAAACTCATAAATTGATTAAAAATCACCCCAAAACGAGAAGTGGGTGAAAAGTAACTGCAAGTACTGAGTGTACATGCTTAATGACTTAATTAATATTAATTTCTTCTTCCCAAAGGAGGAGTTTTCCACCATTTTTGAACATGGGTTGCAAGATAAGGGAGGGGAAACATGTCAAGGATGAGCATACTATGGAAGGGCCAAGAAGTCTTTAAATTTCATCATCCCCAACCAATTGGGATGACAAGGGAGGGACTTTGAGCTTCAGAATAGGAAAAAGGCTCATTCCAGAATCTATAAGTGGAGATCCGCCCAAGGACTGCCCCTAGGTTTTTGCAAGAACCATAAATAAACTAACTTACTTCATATGCTAGAGTCTTTTTTTTTAATCTTTGTAGCAAATTTCTAACATTTATGATAATCTAACAATTATGACGAATTGGTCTGGGGAGGGTCAAACTTCAGATGCTGTTGACTGTGATATAAATTTGATTAAAAATTTCATGAAATATATTTTTACCATGTTTAACATAAATTGGATTACTTGCCATCTAGGGGAGGGAGTGGGGAGAAAGGGGGGAATTGAAACACAAGGTTTTGCAAGGGTTAATGTTGAAAAATTATCCTTGCATATCTTTTGAAGATTAAAAAGCTTTAATAAAAAATTTTTAAAATAATTTCATCAAAGAAGTATAAAATGATATGATACTCTATGAATACATATACTTACCTGTGGGTGCTCTCCCCAAAGGAATAAAACTCTTTTCTTTTTTTTTTCTTTTTTTTTTCTTTTTTTGATCACTGAAACCTCCCAAGATATCTTGGGGTTTACCAGCTAAATTTCTTTCTTAAGGACCAAGCCTTAAACCCAAATCACTCTGGCTGTCATAGATTGGACAATAAAAGGTCCCAGGTCTAGCCCCAGTTGGTCATTATTTGAGCACTCAATTGACTCTAAGTGAGTGTAAATAGCAATTGTTTTTGTTTTGTCCCTGAGGATCTTCCCTTCCTAGATAAGACTTTTTTTCAACTAGGTAAAATAGGCCATTCTTTGCCTCATTTTGTACCTCACCTTAGTCACTGAATGATTGTGACCTCAGTCAAACTGAGACCTGTTTAAGATTTAAAGGCTGAGGTCTCCCATTACATCCAAGGCCATCTCCAGTCATCCTGATCTCGCCACTGGATTCAGATGTCTCTGGAGGAGGAAATGAGACTGGTTTCTGGCCCCTTCTCGCCATCTATAACAATTGGCCCCTTCCCAAAGCATCATCCTCTTCAAGAAGAAAGGAAAGACAACAAAATTATTGGAAAGCAGACTTAAAAACTCAGGTCTAAATGGAGAATGAGGAGCCAGAGTCTCGTTTGTACTGGAGTTGGAAGGAACAGTAAAATGTCAACAGGTAGAGAAAGGGAAATGGCATTCAAGGCTTAGGAACCCTTTTGAACCAATGTGTGGAGAAGGCATGGGATTGGATGGGGTTAGAGGCTGAGTTTCCTACTGAGGTCCCATACTATCCAGCTCTCTAGCAGGGAGCATCTCAGCCCAAGAAGTCCAGGGTTCAGTGTGTGCTAGCTAAAGAAACTCCTTAAGGAGAATGATTCATTTACATCACCTGGGATTCATTTTGGGGGGGGGGAAGAGGAGGGCTATCTTTTGTGCCCTTATCCTGATCTCTCCCTGGACTCCCCCGCCCCAGTCCACCCTCAGCAGCAAAGGCCCTTACAGTCTTCAGAGAGGAAATACCCCCTGGCAGATTTCTTTCTTAAAAATAATTCAAACACTCCATTAGATTGGAGTTTGAGATCTTTTTTCCATGACAGCTTTATGAGACGCGTACCTCTGAAACTGGCCAGCCCGGCGGCCTTTCCATCTGCTCCTTATCTCTGCCAAGGCCACTGTGATTCCCAAAGAAATCCATTAGCCCAGGTACTTAGAAACAGAAAACAACTCAGGACAAACCTGGGAGAGGCCGAAGATGAGCCAGTCTCACATCTTCATTTTGCTTCATTTATTATTTGAAATGTCTTCTCCATGACCTGAAAGGGAAGGGAGGGATGGGATTACATGTATCACCCTTTCCCAACACCATCACCTTTCCTCAACAATAGGATCTGCCTTTTTAATAAAGAAAAGCAGTCAAGTGAAATAAAAGGGATTCTGTGTCTGGACAGAGACACCCTATACTTGTAATCCACTTCTGGGTTCAGGATCAGTATTCTGTAGTCAAGACTGGTCATCACAATGGCTGGCATTGAGTATTTAAGATTTGCCAAACACTTGTTGAATATCATCTTTTTTTTCCCTCACAGCAACCCTTGGGATATCATCATCATCATCATCATCATCATCATCATCCTTTCATTAAAAATAATAGGTAGTATTTAGATTGAAAGATTTGCATATGACATTTACCCTTAGAAAAACTAACTGAGGTAGGTGCAAATATTATACCCATTTTACTGATGTACAGAGAAATTAATTTTTCCAGGGCCACACAACTGAGCAAAGCAGAATCAAACTTTGGTCTTCCCATATTCTGTATTCTATTTCCTCAATACCACCAGGCTGCCTTTATGTCCATCTGAATTCTGATATCTTTTACAGTAGTTTCCCCTTAAATTAATGGAAGCATTTTCGTGGTCTGTTCTTCAGTTTTTTGTTCTTTTGCTTGTTTGTTTTGTTTTTTGTTGAGGCAATTGGGGTTAAGTGACTTGCCCAGGGTCACACAGCTAGGAAGTGTAAAGTGCTTGAAGTCAGATTTGAACTCAGGTCCTCCTGACTTAAAGGCTGGTGCTCTATCCACTGCC
Source organism: Myrmecobius fasciatus (assembly GCA_023553655.1). NCBI lineage: Eukaryota > Metazoa > Chordata > Mammalia > Dasyuromorphia > Myrmecobiidae > Myrmecobius > Myrmecobius fasciatus. The sequence goes on from JAJPUD010001152.1 coordinate 386,728, forward strand.
CCACCCAGCTGCCCCTGTTTTTCAGTTTTGAAGAATACTGGTGATACTTGATGTCTTGAATTGGATTTAACTGAGGCAGGGTCATGCAAAGTCATCAGCCTTGATTTCTCTTCCAGAATCATCAAAGTCCAGTGGCAAGATAGAAGAATCACGAGTATTAATCAATAAGTTCAGAAAGTACCTCCCAGTGTCAGACACTGGCCTAAGTAAGGGATACAAAGGCAAAGGACTGTCCCCAGGGAACTCACAATCTAAGGGGAGGGGAGGGGAGGCCACATGCAAACAACTATGGATGGACGAACAGCTTCTAAACAAGATAAATTGGAAATCATCCCCACTGGGAAGAATTAAGTGGGAACAGAAAAGACTTCTTGTAGAAGGAGGAATGGGATTGGAACTGGTCAGGGGAGCCAGGAGGCAGAGAGAAGGAGGGAGAACATCCCAGGTGTGTGGGGGGGAACAACCAGAGACAAGGTTCAGTGCCCAGAGATGAGTCTCGTGATCTGGCCACATCCAGGAGGTCGTTGTCACTGGATCTCCAATGGAAGAGAGCAAGAAGACCTGAAAGGTGGGAGGGGACCAGCTGACAAAGGGCTTTGAACGCCAAAGAGAATTATTTCTTTCTGATCTCTGTCCAAAGTGACTCAGTAAGTTAAGGGCCGGGCTGAAATCTGAACCCAATGGAAAGATTCTTCCGGGTCGATGTTCCACCCAACGGCAGAACTCAGCTTCCGAGGACACTCATCAGACAGCACACTCCTGTGTCTGTTGTTCCTGAGGCACATTTGAGAGAGTGATAGGTCTGGAGTCAGGAAAAACTGAGTTAAAATCTCACCGCAGATACTGACCAAGTGAACTTGGGCGAGTCCTTTTACCACATACTGACCAAGTGAACTCGGGCAAGTCGTTTCACCTGCTTGCCTCAGTTTCTACATCTGTAAATGGGGATCATAATAACTCTCTCTGAGAGTTGTTCTAAGCATCCAATGAGATAATATCTGTAAAGCCCATAGAAGGCAGCATAGAAAGGCTTGCTGCTCTCCCTATGGGACTTCAGTTGTTGGTACTTTTCTCCCCAAAATGACATTTCTATGGTATTATGAGACCTGTATATTCGGGTGAGGCAACAGAGGCTCAGATTGGTCAGGTGACCAGTTGATAATCACACCGAAGCGCTCAGCAAAGTCAGAGTCAAACTTAGGTCTCTCTGACTGCTCCACAGTCTCCTAGGATACACATTATTGACCCAGATCGACGGAGCTCAAAACTATGACCCAGAGGGCAGAAATGCCCAGGCCCACATGGCTAATAAGTGCTGGAGCTGGGCTCAAACCCAGTGTTCAAATGGCAAAGCCAAGCCCCTCCCGGAGTGGTGGGCCAGGTCTGGAGAACAGGGGAGACTGAGGCTGGCAGATGAGCTCCAGACATTGAGTTATAATGGCCCAAACCAATCAGGGGCTGATCTAAATCTGAGCTCAATGAAACTCCAGGATGGACTCATTTCCTGACCTGTGGTGAGATCAGATCAGAACATCACACACACACACACACACACACACACACACACACGTCTACTCTATATGTGTGTGACCCACATGTACATACATGCACATGATGTGTGTGTGTGTGCATGTATAAGCACGTGTGTAAAAGAGAAGCTGAGGAGCCTTTCTGGGCAAAGAAGCCGACCTTTATGAAGGAGCAAAGGTCGTCCCGGGCTGCAGGGCACCCAGTCCGGTCTGAGGCCCCAGCGTTTAAAATTCAGTTATTTGCGTTCTCTCCATTCATGTCCGTAAGGGCTGGTAGTTCCCATGGGAATGTTCCGTGCTCTCTGGCTCAGACGGGTTCTGGGCTCAGATGGGTTCTGGGCTCAGATGGGCCTTTTTACCGCCCAAATTCAGGGCAGCTCATTGCATTTGATTATCAATATGTTCACATACTTTATACTGATTATAGTCACACACAGGGATTCTCCAGGAACTACATCATGGGCTTGATCTCACAGGTTTGCCCCCCCACCCTCTCCCCCTCATCTGTGTTCTGGCTGAAAAGCCCACAGCTGCTTCTTATCCTATCAGCGATAAATAATTAGCAAAGTAAAGCACTTGAGCCATTGATTATTGACCTTTCCTGGAGAGACTGAGGGGGGAGGAAGTGGAGGGAAAGAACCAGGGAGGAGAAGGGGAAGGAGAAGGAGATGGGAGAGAGAAGGGGAGGGACAAAGATAGGGAGATGGGGAAAGAGAGAGAAAGAGACACAGACAAATAGAGAAAAGGAGGGAGGGAGGAAGAGAGACAGAGAAGGAGGAGAGAGAGACAGAGAAATGGAGACAGAGACAGAGAGAGAGACAAAGAGAGAAAGGGAGGAATGGAAGGGCAAAGAGAGACAGAGAAGGAGAGACAGAGAAAGAAAGTGAGGGGGGAGAGAGAAAACAAGAGAGACAGAGACAGAGAGACAGAGACAGACAGAGACAGACAGAGAAGTAGGCAGATAAAGAGATGCTATGGATGGTTAAATGGATGGAAAGTCTATAGTCCAGTGATGGGCACCCAGAAAGTGCTTAGGAAGCAGCGGGGGCTTTAGGGAAGGTGCTGCCCCGTCTTATACACACTGAGGCTCCTTTAGAGCAAGGAGCCAGTGGGACACAGGCCAATCTGTCCATCTGGGGAGCGGCCCCGGCGCTTGGCGCCATGACGGCCTGGGAGGCGACCCCGGGCTCAGAGGCTCCTGGGAAGTCAGGCCCCGGTCCAGCCCTGGTGCTGCTGCCTGGACACTAAGGGGTGCACAGTCTGGCGCAGCCCCTTCGTTCCTGTCTAATCCAGAAAGCACGCGGGCCTGGCTCCTCTCCCCACGGCTGCACAGTCTCTCGTTCTTGGCCAGAGACACGGGCCGTCCCCCCTGCCAGCGGGGAGCCCCCTTCCATGGGGGTATTGCGGCCCGCGGGGCATGGGAAGGCCAGCCTGTGGGTGATGGCGGCCTCCAAGGAGGGGGGGCCCATCACCCTCTGAGGCAGCCCACCTTGGAGCAGCACCCATCTCGGGGAAGCTGTTTGCCCCCCCCCCATTATACTGATGTCTTTGCCACTCCCCACCCCCCTCCTGGCTCCTGGCTTACTCCTCTGGGGACAAACAGTACCAGGCAACTCCCTGTTCCACTTGACAATTTGGACTCCGATAATTAGTAAGATCCTGCACAAACCCCTTTCCTTCTATTTGCCTCAGTCTTCTCAACTGTAAAATGGGGATAATCATAGCCCCTGCCTCCCAGGGCTATTGCGAGGATCCAATGAAATCATATTTGTAAATTGTTCAGCACTGGGCCTGGTACACAGACACAGAGGTGTATATATGGATACACATGTGTAACACATGTACATGCATGTACACAATAGGTACAACATGTGTGTATCTATGGTAGGTGCCATATAAATGCTAGCTGGTATTATTAGGAACGCCCTCCCAGCCCAAAGCTTCCCTTCACCAGGCTGCATATGCCCAGCTCCTTAGACAGCATCCTGGTCACCCTCCCCAGATGTCTACCACCTCTCAATGGCCTTCTGAAACTGGAGCCTCCAGTGACTCTAACCCTAAATGCACTGGAGCCTCTGGGAACGTTAACCCTAAATGTGCTGGAGTCTCTGAGAACATTAACCCTAAATGCGCTGGAGCCTCTGGGAACATTAACCCTAAATGCACTGGAGCCTCTGGGAACGTTAACCCTAAATGCTCTGGAGCCTCTGGGAACGTTAACCCTAAATGCACTGGAGCCTCTGGGAACATTAACCCTAAATGCGCTGGAGCCTCTGGGAACGTTAACCCTAAACGCGCTGTTCCCAATATTCCCAGAGGGCTCTGTCTCTGCAAACTAAGTCTTGGGAAGCATGCCCCTGCTTCCAGCTCAGATCTCTCTTGCTCCCACTTGGAGCGGTTCCTTGCTCCCTCTTCTGGGGCCGAGCCGAGTGAGTCCAGCCCCTCTGCCTTCTCCCCAGAGGGTCCCAGAGGCTGTGTGGCCTTCGGCTCTGGGGGCTCGGGGCCACAGCGAGCTGAGTGTCTCCCAACAAATTGCTGTGCTTTGCTGGGCCACAGATTTCTTAGGCAAGTTCACCCTCAGTAAAATGCCTTGCAGCTCCCCAGTGCTCACCCCCCTACATCTGAGACTCAGTTTTCCCTTCTGTCGAGTGAAGGCCCAGACTGGAAGGCCATTCAGTAAAAAATTCTGAAGCTCCAGTCTGACCAAGTTCAGATCCAAGGCATCTTCCAGCCCCAAAATCCTTTTTTCAGTCAATGGACAAGCATTGATTAAGCACCTCCTGTGTGCCTGGCCCTGTGCCAAGTTCTGGGAAGACAGAGAAAAGCCAAAACACAGTCCCTGCTCTCAAGGGGTTCACAGTCTAGTGGGGGGAGGCAGGATGGCCGTAACTGGGCTCATGCAAGCTCTAGAAAGATGGGGGAAGACGATCTGAGAAGGGAAGTGCTGGGGAGAGGGAGGCAGGGAAGGCAGGAAAGGCCTTCTAGAAATCCAATGGAGAGGCTGTGGTCCTGGGGAGGCAGCTTTCCCTCTGCTTCAAGCCCTGGTCGTGAGCTTGAGAAAGGAAGGAGGGATTTATCCTCAGTTTCAAACGTCCCCCTCCAGCCAGCTTCCCACAATGCTGCTGGAGCCCAGGGCTTCCTCAGTGGGAACAGGAGCAGTTCCAGTTAGGACAGATTTATGGGCATCCAAGGAAGGCAGCAAATGGGGGCCAAGAGGCCACGGCTAAACATAGCAGGAGAGCATCTTTCTCATCGCTCCGGCCCCGGCCATGAGCTCCAAAGGGGAGGGAGGTGACCCTGGGAGTCGGGACAAAGTGAAAAAGGAATCCTGCCTCTGGTTTTCTTCCTGAGCCTCCAGCTCAGCGTACGGGCCAGTGCTTGCAGGAATAAGACATGTCCTTTTATCATTCTGATTGTTCCTCTCCCCCTGAGACCCCCAGCATCTTCCCAGAACATCTTCCCAGCTCTTCCCAGAACACAGTGCCAGGCACACAGGAGGTGCTTAATCAGTGCTTGTCCATCGACTGACTGAAAAAGGTTAAGCTAATCTGTGCTGCGTCATCAGCAGAAGACTCGGCTCAGCGGACAAGGTTTCTCCAACGAAGCTTGCTTGGTTTTCTATTTTCCTTTTCTTTTCTACGTTACGGAAGTGTGGCTTCTCTCCAGCCTGAGATCCAGCTAAAAATGGCAAGGAGAACAGAGTTGAAAGGTCAAGGGCCAGCAAAGACCTTCTGACGTTAACTCTGTTTGACCTGCGTGATGGCGGACATCTTTCCAGGGAGCCGGAGCCTCCCTCCTGCCCTCGAGCCGTTCCCAGGGCTCTGGGACCCCTCCATAAACAGCAAGCCTCCCAAGATCCTCGCCCCTGAGCCACGTAAATGCGGCGGCCATCGAGACCTCTGTTTACGTCTCTATAAGCCGCCCAGAACATTCCTTATTCCAAAAGGGAAACGTCTCGGAGAACTCCCTGGCTCCCCATGCTCCCAGAGCTGGCCCCAAAAGGAAAGGGAGGCAGCTGCAGGACAGGAGGGGGAGTCTGTGACCCCCAGAGTCATGGGGGATTACGGGACCCCCACCAGGCCCCCATCCCCAACATGCCTCCGTCTCACCTCTGAGAGAAGCCCCCCAGGGAGGAGATGCTCACCCCCCCAGAGCTGCTTTGGGACAGTCCTGAAATTAGAGCCATCTTTCTTAGGGTGCCCCCAAATCTGAACCCCATAATCTCTGACTCTGGTTCCCAGCTGTGCCCTTTGCTGGCCCCATGAGAGCAGGACCAGGGGCTGTTTTGTGCCTCCCCAGTGGGGACAGTGCCTGGCACACAGTAGGTGCTTGATAAATGCTTGACGCGGTGGGGCGCCCCGCCCCGGTCTGCTCATCTGCAGGCTGAATGTGTCTTGTTTCAGCTAGACCTGACATACAGACTCACACACACACAGACACTGACATACACCCACACACACTCATACACACAGATACTCAAACACACTCACACTTATACAGAGACACACACAGAGACACTCAAACACACTCACAGAGACACACACACAAACAGACTCACACATACTCACACTCTCACACACACACACACATATCAGCTGGACAAACACAAGCCTCATCCCAGGCCAGCTGCCTCAGGCTCCCCTCCTAGCTTCAGAGGGAGGGACACTGACTTCCTGCCTTTTGTCTCTCTCCCCTACCTGGTCAGCAGATGTCTATTAAATGCATTTCTACCTGGACAGAGGAGGGAGACCTCGGCTGCTCAGGGCTCCTGGTGTCAGATACTCTGGGGAGAGGCTGAGGGGAGGTGGAGGCCACAGACAAGGAGGCCATGGACAGAGAAGGCAGCTTCAGATAAGGGCAAAGGAAATTACACAATTGGGAGGGGGAAGGCTCCTGTTTCTAAAGTTCCATTCTGAAAATCCCCAAAAGGAGCAAAATGAGACGGTAGCAGAAAGAACCCCCACAATGAGAGCAGAATTTTGCCCTTTCTCTGTCCCTGGTCCTGCCCCACCCAGACCCCTGTGAAATAAAAGGGTGGGAAGAACTGCTCTTTCCCAATCCTTTCTTTTCCTTCTTCGAAGTCCTAGAGAAAGCTGGGGGAAGGGTGGGGGGCAGGATATCTGGGCTGGAAATGCAGCCACCCACCGCTGGAATGGGCTGATTAGCGCCTTTGAAAGCTGGGTCCCGCACGTGTTCCTTGGGGCCCCAGAAGCCTGAGAGCAAGCCCCCCCCCCCGGCCTCCATCCCCGGCTTATCATGTGCCTTTAATTTTGGAATACAGCTTTTCTTTTCTTCTCTCCATCTGGCTTGAGTGCGAAGGAAGCGGGTTGCCTTTGGAACCGGCCGTGCTCATCTCCTCCCCAAAGAGAGCGTGTTTGTGAAGTTTGGGGCCCGTCTTCCTGCTATCGGATAATGGTTCCCGATACCCACTCAGCGTAGAGAATTAAGCTGGGGACATTTTCTCCTGTTGTCCAGGACGCTCAGTTCTAGTCAGAGATTTCAGTGGAAAAATCCATAGGCTCCACTCCTTATTTTTCCATATAGATGCTTATGGGATTTCCACCCTCAGAAAACACCCCCATCTCTGTCACTGGCCAGGGCTCCTTGGTACACAGTCCCCTGTCCACAAGGTATCCCCATTCCCTCCCCAAAGTAATTTTTTAAAAAAATTGTTCTTTTTCACTTAATAAAGATTTATTTTTCTCTCCCTCAATTTTCCCTCCCCAACTGAAGAAAGAAAAAAAGAGGGGAAAGAGAGATACAGAGACAGAGACAGAAGGAGAAAAACAGAGAGACAGAGACAGAGAGAGGGAAAGACAGAGACATAGAGAAAGAGAGAGAGACAGACAGAGAGAGGGGTAAGAGAGAGGAGAAAAGAGGGGGGAACCCCTTGTAGTGATTACCCATGATCAAGAAAAGCAAAGTCTCCATTGGCCATATCCACATGGAGGTCTCCTTGTGCCCACCCTGTCTCTGACTTCTCGGAGGAGATGACTGACAGATTTTATCATCAATCGTCTGGGCCAGATGTTTTATATTAGATTGATCAGAAGCCTTAAGTCAGTCTAACTTGGTTTTTCTTTATAATATATAATCATTTACTGTGTAAATTTCTCTCTTGATCCCACTCCCTTGCCTCCAGACTAGTTCCGGGACATCCTTCCACCTTTCCCTAAAATCATCCCTTTTGTCACTTCTCATTGTGATACAGTACTCCTGTAACGGCATTCATGTGCTGGGTCTATTTAGTCATCCCCTAATAAGGAAGCCCCCTCCTCATTTCCAGGTGTTTCTACTTAACAAACAAAAGAGCGGCTCTAATATTCTTGTACCGACCCCCAGAGTAATCTCAGCTATTTCTTCATGGATGTCACCCGATTGAACACTTCGGTCTCTATAGAATGAACAGCTCCCCAAATGTGGAACCGCACTGGAAGAAATCCAAATTCTGTGGGAACGAGATGCGGGGATTATGTGCCCATCACCCTCCCCTGTCATCACTTCCTAAGGGGGCTTTCAGACAGTCTGCCAGCTGACGTCCCAAGCCTCTTATGAAAAGCGATTCTTGGGGCAGCTAGATGGAGCAGAGGATAGAGCACTAGCCCTGAAGTCAAGAGGACCTGGGTTCAAATCTGGTCTCAGACACTTAACATTCCCTAGCTGTGTGACCCTGGGCAAGTCACTTAACCCCAATTGCCTCAGCAAAAAAAAAAAAATAAAAAGAAGAAGAAAAGTGATTCTTTTACCCATGTGCACAACTGAACACGAAGCATAAATAAAAAGAAGGGGAGCAGAAGAGGGACCATTTTTATCTGAACTCTACCGAATGGAAGCGAGGACCAAGAATGATCATAACGCTGAATTACTCGTATTTGCAATGGACTTTCGAGTTTGCAGTTTTACATCCATGATTTCCTTGGCGCTTCATCATAATTCTCCGACCGAAGGGCAGTTATTGTGTCCTTTTATAGATGAAGAAACTGAGGCTGAGAGAGAGTGACTTCACCAGAGTTGCTTGGCTCCTAAGTGCCAGAGACTTGTCAGGAGTATTTTGACACTGCCAAGGCCTTCTCCCCCCACCCCGGCAGTCTTCTTCTTGGGCTCTGGGGCTCCTGGCTCTTTCCTTTCTGATTCATCTTTCACTCAAATATGCACAGTCAAGGAAAGCAAATGCCAAGTCCAGAGTAGTTGACACAGTGGGAAGAAGACTAGACTGGAAAGGAGGGGACCGCGGTTTAAAGCCGGGCTCTGACATTTGCCATGGAGCCTTTTTTTTTCTTTCTTTTTTTGGGGGGAGGAGGAGGAGGGGAAGAATTGGGAAAGGAGACCCTGGATGTCATTGGCATGGGGAGGGCCCAGGTCTGAAGCTCCCTAATAGGATGCGGGGGGGGAGGCTGAGAAGGAACTTTGAAAGTAGAAGCCACAAAGATCCATTTGCATATTGGAGGAGGTGATGATTTCTGATATCAGTCAGTGAAGGAACCAGCTCTGGACAGTCAGTCACAGGGTCTGGGGAGGAATCCAGTTACAAACTAGTCAACAGATCCTAGGTTTCCTAACCTGTGAAGAAGGCAGATCATATGCCTGCAGTCCACACAGATCTGCTGGAAAGTAACCGCCTGAGTATCTGTAAATCACTTTAGAAATGGGAGTTACGGTTATTTTTATAGAGGGCATTCAGTGAATGCAGGTGGAATGGATGGATAAATGAATGAATGGATGGATGGATGGATGGATGGATGGATGGATGGATGGATGGATGGATAGATGGATGGATGGATGGATGGATAAATGGATAGATGGATGGATGGATGGATGGATGGATGGATGGATGGATGGATGATT
>JAJPUD010001152.1:406101-418911 GCA_023553655.1 Myrmecobius fasciatus
CACCAAGGGACACCTTCCTGCATGCTGCCCACTGTCTCACCTGCCCTCCGTCCTCCAGCTTCTGCCACCATATGAGGAGGCCCTGACTTAATGTCACAGATCCCTGTCTAGGGCAGGTGAGAATTAAGAGCTGGCATGGACACCTGCACCAGACACCTTAGGACAAGTCTGGGAGGGCTCAGAGAGGGGTTTAGGGAGCTCCGGCCTTTGGTATAGCTCCTTCCTTCCCTCCCTCCCTCCTTCCTTCCCTCCCTCCCTCCTTTCTTCCTTCCTTTGCTCCCTCCCTCCTTCCTTCCTTCCTTCCTTCCTTCCTTTCTTCCTTTTTCCTTCCTTCCTTCTTTCTTCCTTCCCTCTTTCCTTCCCTCCCTCCCTGCATCCTTCCTTCATCCCTCCATCTTCCCTTCCTTCCCTCTTTCCTTCCCTCCTTCTTTCTTTCTTCCTTCCCTCTTTCCTTCCTTCCTTCCTTCCCTCCCTCCCTCTATCCTTCCTTCTTCCCTCCATCTTCCCTTCCTTCTTTCTTTCCTTCCCTCTCTCCTTCCTTCCTTCCTTCCTTCCTTTCCTCCCTCCCTCCTTCCTTCCTTCCTTCCTTCCCTCCTTCCTTCCCTCCCTCCCTCTATCCTTCCTTCTTCCCTCCATCTTCCCTTCCTTCTTTCTTTCTTTCCCTCCTTCCTTCCTTCCTTCCTTCCTTCCTTCCCTCCTTCCTTCCCTCCCTCCATCCTTCCTTCTTCCCTCCATTTTCCCTTCCTTCCCCCTTCCTTTCATCCATCCTTCCTTCTTCCTTCCTTTCTTCATCCCTCCCTTTCTCCCTGCTTTTCTTCCCACCCCACCCCACCTCTCTACTTTGGGACAGCTCTAATTGCTGGTGTCATGGATCAGGACATTGGAGTCACTGAGGCAGTTCAAGTTAACAACCTGTGCTCCCATGCTCTCAGACAGAATTTAGTGACTAAGCAGCAAAGTGGGCTGCAGAGCCCAGCAGGTGGCTGTGGCCCCTAGGGTGACAGGAGTGTAGAGGTGGTGTTTAGGGTTGGTGGCAGCTCCAGAGACCCAAGCCCCCCCCCCCTTTTCATTTCCTGGCCTGCAGCTTTTCCTTTTCTATTTTCCTTTTTAAGTGCCTTGAGAACAGCTTTTTTCTGGGAGCATTTGTATATGTTTTTATTAAAGGAATTGATTATTTGGACCCTGGGGCTCCGAACGGCCCATTGCGCCAGAATACTGTTGTATTGTTTTCCTTCTGCCAACACAATCTCTCTTGGTGACAGAATCTAATCATTTCAAAGCTAGAAGGAGTCTTGGAAGTCAGCTCCCCTACATCACATCTGCCTCAGAAGCCACCCACCCCACCCCAATCTCCCAGACAAATGATCACTTGCTTTGCAAAGAGAGGGGGCCCTGCTCCCAGGCAGTCCCTTCCACTTGGGATAAGTGACTAACAGAAACTTCCCTGAGCTCGAGCTGGAATCTGCCCCCTCGGGTCCATGGGTTGTCAATAAGTCATCGCCAAGCAAACATGAAGAGCTTCCTGCAGCTCCCTGGGACCTGGCTGGGCTGAGCCTCCAAAGGCTTCTGGTCTACCTGGGTAGGGAGGGAAGATCCATCATAGTGGAAGGAGTAAGGCTGAGCCAAACTCACGCGCCACTTCCTACAAGAGAGTCACTTTACCTAACTCTGCCCCATTGTTGTCATTTATTTATTTGTTTGTTTGTTTTTTATTTATTTATTTGTTTGTTTGTTTGCTTAATTCTTACTGTGTGCCAGGCATTGTCCTTAGCTCTGGGGGTTTAAGAAAGGCCCAAACATTCTTGGTACTCTCTCTGCCTTCAAATGATTCCATATATACATGTATCATTTATTACTTCATTTGTTCTGTGGGTATAGACACACATATATATGGATATACATAATATATGTATATATTATAATACAAGGGGAAAATATAAATAATTAAACAAATAGAATATTTAAATATACAAATTAACATAAATGTAAAAATAAATAATGTGTGTAAATATAAATAAATAATATAAATCATAGAGTCATACATGTATACATAATTTACACACATACAAAACAAATGAAGGACTGAATGAACAAACAGATACAAGGAAGTATGGTATCCTGTGGGGGAAAGCGCCCAGTCTCATGCCTCAAGAACGTCCCTTCTCAGGGCAGCTAGGTGGCGCAGTAGATAGAGCACCAGCCCTGAAGTCAGGAAAACCTGAGTTCAAATCTGATCTCAGACACTTAACATTCCTTAGCTGTGTGACCCTGGGCAAGTCACTTAACCCCAATTGACTAAGCAAAAAAGAAAAAAAAAAAAAAAAAAAGAACGTCCCTTCTCATTTCTTCCTTCCTTCAGAAGTTCAATCCCCATAAGGAAGCCAGTATGAAACAGCAGAAAACAGCCACTGAGCTCCTGGGCATTTCGAGAACTCAGCCCTGACGCCATCTCTTTTTTCAATCAATGTTTTAAAAAAAATCTCTGTGCTTATTAACTAGAGCTTCTAAAAATATGCTCTGCTTAAAAATCACATTTCAAGCAACTTTGAATGCAGCCTAATTGCCAAAATATTAAAAACCAGAATAGAACCCCAGAGTTGGGGAGGGGGGGACAGCAAGCATGCCATGGCAGCCAGATACAAATCATCCTTATTGAATAGCAGCAAGTGTTGAGCCAATTAAAATAGAGGCAGTTTGCAATTAATGGGTCATGCTGAGCTCAGCTGGGGAGTTTGGAAACGATGGCTCAGGAGCTCCCACCAGATGTCTGGGAGACTCAGAAATGTTAACTGAGAGTTTTGGAACAGAGCAAAGACCTGTGTCTGAGATGACTTTTGATTCCAAGGATGCTCTGTGACCACATGTGGAGTAGAAGCCTCCAAACAGCCGCCATCTTGGTAAAGGGAAGCTCTCTGAAGACAGGACTATTTCCCTTTTTCCCCAAGCCTAGCATGGGGTTTGTGTCTAATGAAGCAGATTTTTAAAGGTCCCAAGGTTACAGTATAGCTACAAGACATATCTCTAGCCCATGATGATACCCTCAGGAAAATCTCCCTAACAATGGGGAGACTGGAGGGGCAATCCCAGCTGTGCCCTAAAAAAAGCTGTGCCCTAAAAGATTGATGAGTGAGGGAAAGATGAAGATACCAATGAAAGGGCATTATAGAGAAATCGAAGGAGAGTGAGAGTTCCATCTGCAGAGAAATAAAGATGTGGCTAGCCTGACCTACCTCCTTCAAATAGAGGTTCTTGGAGGAGCCAGCCAGCCAGGGTCGAAAATGAAATTATGAAATCTGAAAAGTCTATGAGTGAAGTGAATTTCTAAGATGAATAAGTCTCTGAAGTGTTGTAGAAAAAGTCTGGGAGAATTAAAGGCAAAGACTGGAGGAAAATGAATACCCTCCATGGCTTTGGAGCACCAATTTTAACCAGACTATTCTGTTGCTCTTCTGTAGTCCAGCCACAAGAGTAAGCTTTCAAAACAAAAATAACAGCCCCTCCCTCAGCCACCCACTTGCCCATATGGAGGTCATTTCTTATGGTCTCCTATGGGGTCTTGGGTTTGATAAAAAGAACTATAGATTTCCCTACCACCTGCTAATGAGTTCTCACTTCTCCACTTGTTGGGAAAAGCCCCCACCAACCTTCTGGAGAGCTCCTCAAAAACTCTTGCTATCAGAGGGGAAAGCCCTCTCTCCAGCCCTGATCTCATGTTGTCTTCCTTTCTTCCCAACCTGGGAGAAATATGGTTCCCAAGGCCTTTAGAGAATTGGGCTCCCTGCCTAAAGAGGAGGGGCTGGTACACCTGAGAAATGATTGATGGGATTGATAGAAAAGGATAGAAATAATAGGAAGTCAGAGAGCAGGAGCTGTAAGGAAGGGCTCTCAGAGAGCATCTCATTATAACAGAGGAAGGGGCCATTAAAGACCCAGTCCTCTGAGATGGGCAAAGTATTCCACCTGCCACCAATCCCTTGGCTTGGGGATCATGGACAGGTGTTCCCTCATGGCTTCTTTCCACTGACCTCTTGGTGAAGAAAAGTCTCTTTTAATTGGTGACCAAACTAGAATTGAGTTTCCATCTAAAAGGTCACAACAGAAGAACTCATTGTCTCAGTGAAAAAGAAAAATGGTTTTAAACAGATGGATGATGGGGGTCCTTCAGTAATCACATCTACCCTCTTTGGTTTTGATTCCTCACTTCTACTTAGGTTTATTCTTTCCTGGTCTTACATCCAGATTGAGTTTGGGGTGGGTTTTTTTGGGGAGATTGTCTGTTTGTTTAGCTTTAAGCCCCTTCCTCACCTGGGTGAAAGATGGAAAGAATATCCTATAATTTGAGATTGGATGTTGTAGAATGATCAATCTCCAAAGGAAGCTTGAAGGGGACTCTGGGGAAAGGAGAGCTGAGCAGGCTTTACTGTGGCCATGTCATCAACACTGACACTCAAAGGGAAGGAGAGAATACAAGATAGAGGCTGTGGTCTGAAGGACAGATGCTGTCCGTGAGTAGAGAAGCTTGCCCCAGGTGGTTGGAGAACCAGGTATGAGGAGAAAACTGCAGAGAAAATGGGGACCTCAACATTCCACAGCATATCTCAAGGTCCCTTTGCTCCTGTTCTACCTCCTGGCTTCAAGTCCCAGATAAAATCACACTTTCTACAGGAAACCTTTCCCAATCCTTCTGCATTGGCACCTTCCCCCTGTCGATTAGCTTTTTTAAACTGTGTATAGCTTCTATATACCAAGGTATTTACATGTTGTCTTCCCCATTAGCCTGGGAGCTCCTAGAGAACAGGAATCTGTCTTTGTAGACTTGGTGCTTAGCACAGTGCCTGGTATACAGTAGGTACTTAATGTTGACTGATTCTTCTCTTTGACAAGTTTGTTTGCTACCAAATATCCATTACTATTTGTTCTCATGTATTCATGCTATACAGTAGGTGCTTAATCCATGTTAACTAACTGAGTCTTCTCCTTGACAGGTTTGTTTGCTACTAAGTCCATTACTATTTGTTCTCATGTTCTCATGGTATACAGTAGGTGCTTAATCCATGTTAACTGTCTAATTGATTCTTCTTTTTGACAGATTTGTTTTGCTACTAAGTGTCCATTACTATTTGTTCTCATGTTCTCATGGTATATAGTAGGTGCTCAATCTATGCTAACTGGTTCTTCTCCTTCACAGGTTTGTTTGCTACTAAATGTCCATTACTATTTGTTCTCATGGTATACAATAGGTGCTTAATCCATGTTAACTGTCTAACTGATTCTTCTCCTTGACAGGTTTGTTTTGCTACTAAGTGTCCATTACTAATTGTTCTCATGTTTTCATGGTATATAGTAGGTGCTTAATCCATGCCAACTAACTGATTCTTCTTGACAGGTTTGTTTGCTACTAAGTGTCCATTACTATTTGTTCTCATGTTCTCATGGTATACCTTAGGTGCTTAATCCATCCTACCTGATTCTTCTCCTTGTCAGGTTTGTTTGCTACTAAGTCCATTACTATTTGTTCTCATGGTATACAGTAGGTGCTTAATTCAGTTTAACCATCTAACTGATTCTCCTTGACAGATTTGTTTTGCTACTAAGTGTCCATTACTATTTGTTCTCATGGTATATAGTAGGTGCTTAATTTATACTAACTGATTCTTCTCCTTGACAGGTTTGTTTGCTACTGTGTCCATTACTCTTTGTTCTCATGTTCTCATTCTAACTGTTCCTTACTTTGATTCTCATTCTTTCTACTTAAGAACATCTGTGGCCAATACAGAAATGTGAATTTCCTGATTGTATTTTACCACTGAAAGCAAGTGAGGCTTTTGATTTGTTGACATCACAGAACTTAGCAGGCTGAAAAATGGCCTTGCCAGCTTTCTGGCTGAATTTCCCTGCTGGAGATAAGCTGTTTCTCCTTGAATTTTCCTCCTCATTTTGTAAACGCCCCTCAGAAAGCCTTGAGTTCCAATCCAGCCTCAGATACTTACTAGTTGTGAGACCCTGGACAAGTAGCTTCAGGTTTCTCCTCTGTAAAAAGCCCGGGTCAGAGAAATGGCAAACGACTCCAGTATCTCTGCAAAGATCACTCCAAATGGGGTCCCAGAGAGTCATGGAACTGCACTGACTCAACAACAACAAAAACTTCCCCAAAGCATCTTGGAGGGATCCAGCCGTTACTCTGGCCATGGGAGAGCCTATCCACTGTGGTAATCAATGAGGTGGGGGGGGGAGGTGTGATTGATAAGAGGAAGCCAAGGAGAGAGCCAAGGATGCTGTTTGCAGCCTTTAAGCCAAACCTCTTCACTTGATCCCAAAGGATGGAGCCAAGTGGGGGCAGAGAAAGGCGAACATCCAGCCTCCCGCTGGCCCAGGGGTGGGGTAGTTGGAGTCTGAAAGGAAGGGGAGGAAAGTGTCATTCAGACAACTCTCTCACAAACAGCTGATGATTATACAAGACATCCACAGGCAGTCTCCTCGTACTTGGGGAGGAGAAGGGCTCCCATGTGGATTTAGAATCCAGGCCCTAGGCACACAGCCTGCACAAGCCCCTTCCCATCTCCCTTGGACTAGCCAGTTTCTGTAGTCCCCTCCAGCTCAAAATCCCACACTCCTTCCAATGCAATTAAACTCAATAAATAGGCATTAAGTCTTTGCTATAACCCCCAAACTGTGCTAGATGCTGGGATTCAAAGGCAAAAATACAACATTCTCTGCCCCCCAGGAGCTTACGTTCTCCTGGGGGAGACAATTGCATCTACATTCAAAATGCAAACTGCGTCCAAAGTCAGACAAAGCAAAATCATGGTGAGGATGATACTGGGAATTGGGGACCTCAAGAAAAACATGAGCCAGCTCCTCCCTTTCCCACACCCCTACGCTTGCCCCAATATACCCGGTACCCACATGAGCTGAGTCTTTTCTTGGGAGCTGACCACAAATTGGTTCTCTCTTGCGTTCAATTTAGAGTTTGTTCACTTGTTTTTTCAGCCATGTCAGACTCTTTGTGACCACATTCGGCGTTTTCTTGGCAAAAATACTAGAGTGGTTTGCCATTTCCTTATGGGGCTGATTTTACATGGGAGGAAGCGGAGGCAAATGGATTTAAAGCACCTGCCCAGGGTCACGTGGCTAGTAGATGTCCGAGGCTGGGTTTGAACTTGAGAGGAGAGGAGTCTTCCCGATCCCAAGCCAGGCTCTCTATCCACTGTGCTACCAACTGCCCTCAGTTTCCTCCATGGAAATATCCAAAGTCAAGTTCCATTTTCATCCATGTTGGAGGTTTCCCAAATGGAGGCAAAAAGGGACTGAACTCGTCCCTCCCAGCTCGGACAATGCACGTTTGGGGTTCTGATGCTCTTCTGAGAACTCATTCTCCGGCACCTTCCTCTGTCTCTCCCGGAGTTGACATGGCACGTTCTAAGGCCCTCCAAGGACTAACGTCCCTGTTCTGTGATGGGAAGTCCCTCCCAGCTCTGATGTTCTCTTAGTTCTAAGGGCTCTCTGACACTCTGTGTTTCTAGATGTTCTCTTAGTTCTAAGGGCTCTCTGACACTCTATGTTTCTAGATGTCTTTGACCTTGTGTTCTGCGTTCTAAGCCCCATTTTCCACCTCTGTTCTCCCTGGGGGGAGATCAGGAAAACTGAAGGAGGGGGCCACAGAGAAGCTGACCTGAGGAGACAAAGTCTTCTGGGTCTGAGAGAGAGTCTGGGTGAGACACACCGACAGAGGCAAAGCGTTGGGCCGTTGGTGGGGGGGAAGAGAGAGGTACATTAATGAAGACAATATTTCTTCTTCCCGCCCCCACCCCCATAACTGTGCTAGACAGAGTTAACTCAATCCAAAGTATTGTTTTCCTTTTTAATTGACGCGGTTCTTTGGGGATTCTGCTCCAAAACAGAAAAAAACAACTCCGTGATTTCAGGGCTGTTTTATTTCATCATAAATCTTTGCCTCTCTCTATTTATTTTTTCTGTTGGATAAGTTTAAGAACACTGCACAGGAGAGCCGCCCAGCAATGGTTTATCTCAGCCAGTCTGGCTGAAGCTTTCCCATTGGGGAAAGTGGGGACAGTGCTCGGCCCCTTCGCCAAAGGGAGGCCGGGGGAGCCCAGAGCTTGAGAAAGATGCCTCTTGGGGGACTCCACAGTGGTCACTAATCTTCACAGGACAACCTGATACACTGAGCACAATCATTTCAACTGGAATAAAAAGAAAATAAACTTACCTTTGGATTTTATTCTTAGCAATAAAGCTGAAAGAGGGCAAGCTGTCCGTTTAATGTCCCACAGACCCTGTCCAATGAAGGGCCAGAGAGTTAGGCTTCTGAGTTCTTACTCAGAAGGGGGGTTGTTAGGAGGTCCTGGCAAATGGCCATCCCCTATCTAAACCTCCTCTATAAAGTGAGGAGGAAAATCCTTATATTACAAAGTTTTCTAAGGAAAGTGCCGTTGTGACGGGGAAACAGCATCTGTTGGGAGATAGAAATGGCTGCCAGCACCCCCATTTGGGAGCCTGGGAAGGTTTTATGGCTGATGCAAGTTGTTTGCAGCTTCTCTCCCCCATCAGACTGTGACTTCCTCTTCTGCCTTTCTTTGAATCCCAGCCCTTGGCACAGGGCCCAACCCATAGCAGGCACTTCCTAAGTGCTGATGAATGACTGATTTCTGAAGGACGGTCATTTCCTGGGACCTGGTAGGATCCTTCACCCTCCTAGGTCCTGGTAAAGTCCACAAGAGAACCAGACTCACAGCTCAATGAGAACAGACCCGGCCCAAAGCACCTAGACTGGCCACTCCATGAAATACGTCACACATTCTGAGAGTGTCACCTCATTCACAGACCCAGCAGCCAAGGACCTGCTCTTTGGAGGAGTCTCTGTCCTCAGGGAGCACACAGTCTACTCAAGTAGCAGGAGCACACGCAAGATCCAATGGGTTCTACATCTTCTCAGTGAGAAAGTTTGGAGGAAAGAACATTGAAAACAGGACAGTCTGTTGGAGATGGCCAATGCTAGTGGGTGGAAAGGAAAGAAGGAACTCCAGGGAGGGGAACAGGACTTCTCCATCCAGGTAGCCCTCCAGCATTACCACGTTCCTAAGCCATGGTGACCAGAACTGGATACAGTGCTCCAGCCAGATGGTGTCCGACCAAGGATGATCACTTCCCTACTCTTCGGTGGTGAGCCATTCAATCCCCAATTAGGGGAGGAAGCTGAGTGACTTACCCAGGATCATACAGCTAGAATCATACATTCTTGGCTGCAATTCCAGCGCTGTCTCCTAATACACTGAACTGGGAACTCCATAAATGAGGGGATTTCCTGGCGGTCCATCTCTCCTCAGCATCTCCCACAGCGCTTGGGGCAGCCCATGCATTTAATAATTTTGTAAGACCTTTGTGTTCAAACATGAATGAGTTGCAATCTTCATCTGTGTAGAGAATCCCTCCCTAGTAAACTCCTCACAGAATCCCCCTGTCCCTAGCCTGGGACACCCGGGACAAAATGGCAGACATTGCTGAACTGACCCATGTCTTCGGCTACAGGATGCTTTTTGTTGATCCGAGTGTCCATTTTGGGATAGCCCTAAGAGCAGTTCCAGTGTGGGGCCGACTCCCAGTGCTTTCTGCCCCAAAGCCTCGATTCCTGGAAATAATGAGATTTCAGAAACAGGTCCCTGGCAATAATTGCAGGACAGAGAAAGGAAAGCAGCTTTCCCATGCAGATCAAACATCCACAGAGGCTGGGATGGCTCCATTCCATTTTCCCTGATGGGACACGGACAGGACGGATGCAAAAATTACTGCTGGCAATTTGGTCCCAACAAGTCAGAAGCGGGAGCAGATGTTTGAAAGAACCTCCAAGCAATCCCAGTTCACAGTTCTCCAACTCTTTGAGGCTAAGTCCATTGCCTGAATCCTCACTGGCAGGGTCTTCTGCCATTGTCTTATCATCCTTGTGTTATGGAAGAAGGAAACGAGATTCAGAGAGGGAAATGTCACACGTCAGGAAGTCTTGAGCCAGAATTCAACTCCAGGGGAGACGCCTGACAAGGACAAAGCTTGAGCCCAGAAGTTTCCAACCCTGACACACAGCAGATCAGATCAGAGTGCCCGGGGAAGAGCTGGGGAAGGGCACGTGAGTCCCATGATGTTGAGCTGAATGGCGGGCTCTCCTATTGGACAAGCGGTATATCTTCCCTGGGCCTTATTTTCTCTCCCTGGATTTATTTGTGGATCCAATGGACTGATTGATCAATAAACAATCAGTAAGTATTTACGACATACCCGATACCTTGCTAAGTACAAATGAAGGCAAAAAACCCAGGGACTATTCTCAGAAGCTTGTATTCAAAAGGGTTCATGTGAATCCTTTACACCTACATCATTTTTCCATGGAAGGAAACAAAAGCTCCATCCTATGTATTTGTTGCCTTGAGTTCTTCTCAAATAGACATGGGGCCTCTCCAGAGCCAAGGACAGACAAACAACAACTCTCACACGTGGAGAAACTTGGGATCCAGCTGGGTCTGAGCTCCGCTGGCAGATTGTCCTGGGTGATTGTTTCTGAATGGGGCTAATGAACCAAACCCAGGGAGGTGAGAGCAGCCGTAGTCAGCCCATGGCAACCAGGAACCGGGGCCCTCGGTTACGTGGCAAACGGGGACAAGTCAGACAATTTATCTGAGAAACTTGTGTGAGGAAAACATTTTGCAGACATCCATAATGTAAGCAAAATAATGAAAATGGGAGTTATTGCTGTTTTTATTTGCTGCCCTTCCAGAGCCGATTTCAATTCCACTGTGTGGGTGGCTGCCACAGAAAGGAGCAGGGACCTGCACCCCCTCCTGTGAGCTGTGGAGGAGCTGTGGGGACAGTGACTAGTACACTTTCAGGCTTCGGGACATCAATGATGATAACAAAAACAAGGGCTAGCATCTCTCCAGTGCTTTCAGATTCGCCATTTGTTCTTGTTCAGTTGTGCCCGACTCTCTGGGGTTTTCTTGGTAAGGACACTGGATGGTTTGCCATTTCCCTCTCCGGCTCATTTTACAGATGAGGAAACTGAGGCAAAAAGGGTGAAATGACTTGGCCGGGGTCACCCAGCTAGTAAGTATCTGAGGCCAATTTGAACCCAGGAAGTCTTCCTGATTCTACCCAAAGCCTGACAAAGCCCTTTACATTTGAACCTCAGGAGAATTCTGTGAGTTAGATCCCGTATTTGTCCCCCATTTTACAGAGAAAGAAGCAGCCTAAAGTGACCAAGACTCTTCCCAAAGCCAAGTCCAGCCTTCAATCTCCCACTCAAGTCAGTGTCATCAAAGGTCATTGTGCTCATGAATGTTCACACTGATGGAAAGACACGTGAACCTTCAGAGACGGAGACACAAAGCAGATGGAAAGGGATGCTGGGGAGAAGGTGACAGCAGCAGGAAGGACGAGGGAAGCCCCCACTTTGAAGGGGGCCCTTGCCCTGGGCTTGGAGGAAGCCAGGATGACAAGTTACAATACAGGCATGGGGAGCACCCAGTGCCAAGGCAAGGAGATTGACCTTTGGGGATGAGGAATAGTCAGAAGCTCAGTTTGCCAGAGGACCTGGAGGCAGATGGGAAGGAAGGAAGAACTTGATTTGTGAAGGATTAGTCTTAAATAAAAAAACAAGGATATTTTATCAGGGGTAGGGAGAGGCAAGAATAGTGGGACAGCTAGATGCACAGAGCACTGGACTGGAGTCAAAAAGAGCTGAGCTCAAATCCAGCCTCAGATAATCCCTAGCTGTTTGACCCTAGGCAAGTCACTTAATCTCAGCTTCCTTATCTGTAAAATGAGCTGGGAAAGAAAACAGAAAATCACTCCAGTATCTTTGCCAAGAAAACACCAAATGGGGTCACTGAGAGTAAGTCATGACTGAAGTGATTTAACAACAAAATAATAGGGGAACATTGGAACGGATTGAGTAGTGGGGTGATGTGATCAGTCTCTCATTTTAGGAAAATCACATCGAAAACTGGGGCTAGATTGGATGGGGTTGAGGGGAGGAAAGAAGCCCGTGGAGGAGCCTACTTTAATGGTGGAGATGGCCTGTCTGAATGAGGGTGATGGTAGGAGCAGAGAGGAAGGCACAGGTGTAGACATGTTCTCAAGAAGGAATCGGATCTGGCCATTGATTGGAGGGAAGAGTTGAAGGAGGAATCCAGCCCAGCTCCAAGACGCAAACTGGCTGATGGAAATGTTGGAGCCTTCAACAGGGACAGGGAAGTTTGTGAGGGTGGGCTCAAGGAAAAAGTGAATGAGGGCTAATTGCTGCTAGTAATTATTCTCCTCAGATGAAAAGGCAGAGCTCTTGATGTATTCCATGCCGGTGAAATGATGACCAGACAGTCGTGTTCAGTTCTTATTAAAGCTTTTTATTTTATAACATTCACCCTTGCAAAACCTTGTGTTCCAAAATTTTTGCCTCCCTCCCTTTCTCCAAGTTGTGTTCAGTTCTAAAAAGAACAGTTTAACAAAGACTTTGCAGAGAATAATGAGAAGGATGGGGAAGAGAAAGAGACAGAGAAGGAAAGAAGAGAGAGAAGGAAAGAAGATAAAGGAGAAAGGGTAGAAGGAGGAGGAGGAGGAAGAAAAGGAGGAGGAGGAAGAGGAGAAGAGGAGGTAGGGGAAGAGGAGGAGGAGGAAGAAAAGGAGGAGGAGAAGGAAGAGGAGGAGGGGGAGGAAAAAAAGGAGGAGGAGGAGAAGAAAGAGAAGGAGAAGAAGAAGAAAGAAGAAGAAGAAGAAGAAGAAGAAGAAGAAGAAGAAGAAGAAGAAGAA
>JAJPUD010001152.1:418921-448638 GCA_023553655.1 Myrmecobius fasciatus
AAGAAGAAGAAGAAGAAGAAGAAGAAGAAGAAGAAGAAGAAGAAGAAAGGAGAAAGAAGAAAGAAGAAGAGAAGAAGGAGAGGAGGGAAGAGAGAAGGAGGGGAAAGGGGAAAGGCAGAGAATGTAGAGTGCTAAATGCTGGGACTACAAATATAAACTAGTAAGAGATTCCTTGCCTTCAAGGAGATTATATTCTAATGGGGCAAGATAAGACAAAAGGGGGACAGGAAGAAGGGGAAGTTGAGGAAAAGGTATTGAATACAGGAATAAGTGAAGTAAAAAAGGGGGGGGAGTTAGATGTGTTCTATTTGGCCAGAGAAGGCAGAGCCAAGAGTCACAGGGGAAAGGGGATGAGGAGCTATGTTGGAGGTGAGGGCTATGTTGCAGGGGTAGAGGTTGAGATGGGGGTGCTGATTTAGACTTGACATCAGGAAAAGCTTCCCTACAAGGCCCACTGTCCCACCAGGGTCTGCTTTCAAGGGAGGTAGTGAGTCTCCCAGCAGAGGAGGTCTTCAAGCAGAGGCTCCAAAACTATTGATCAAGTGGGGCCCTTGCAGACAATGGGGCTGGCTGGCCGGCCTCTGAGGTCTCTCCTCATTCTGATCTGCTGAGGATTGGAGACAGTCCCCACCCTACCTGAGAAAGCCTGGAGAACACTAAGCAGAATTAATAACTTTCTGCTGTGCTTCCAGCCTTGCTGTAACACCAATTAATTTCTACTATCTCCCCAGGAAACAGGGATTTAACAGTCCAGTGAGGTATAGCCCTATTCTGACACATGCTTGGAGCTAGAATTTAATTCACTTCTGCAAATATAAAGCAGTTCATCTTGGCTTTGATATGAAATAGGAGCTAGAAAAGAAAAAGCCCCTTAGGAGATGGATGCCCATCCAGGACGTCTGTGCAGAAGATACACTTAATGATCTTTTAACAAAATAAAAATACATGAACATTGCATTTGGAAGAGAATCACTCAGGAGGAGAAAATCAATTCTCATTCTTGTATGTTTTCTTCTGTGAGGTCCAAGAGATGATGCAGAGAAAAGACTTATGGAGCCTGAGAGTCAACTCCCTAAAGTCACTGGACTTGAAAGAAGACACCTCCTAACTCGGAGGGATCTGTGAGAAGCAGCAGATGGAGGCTGGAATCAATCCTGAGAGAGAAGCTTGGAGCCACGAGGCAGAGAGAGCATCAGGCAGCTTATTCTTACCCAGGAAACTCCTGAAGAGCATTGATAACTGTTACCCTAGCCCCAAGACCTGAATTCAAATGGTCATTCTGCCATTTCACTCTATGTGATTTATAGCAAACCACTTTCTCCTTTTGGTCAGGCCCTTCTCTGTTAAAAAAAAAAAAAGTATGGAACTGGAAGATCTGTCTTGTGGCATATTCCTGGGTCTTTCAGTGATCTCCTTGGCTCCCACAGATCATTTCCATGCTGCTGATTTCTCAACTGATGACTTCTAAGTCTACACATCCATTCTCAGCCTCTGTCCAGGGTTCTGATGGCACAACAGCAACTGCCTTTGGGATATTTTGTCCTAGAGACTTCTCAATTCCAAAATGAAATATATTATCTTCTCCCCTAAATCTGTCCCTCCTCAAAACATCCCCATATCTGCCCACCACTAACTCAAAGTAATCCTTGACTCTTCGTTCTCCCACTCCTCCCATATCCAATCAGTTGCCAAATGGTGTGGCAGATGGGTTGGGGAGAGGGAGGAGGAGAGAGACTGGAAGCCACATGAGAGTCCAGGCAAGAAAGAATGGAAACTTTAAAAATGGCTTGGTGAGTGGAAAAAAGGTGGCAGAAACAATATAGACAAGCTCTTCTGCACAACTGCTAAATCCATCTTCCCAAAAAAGAATCTTGAACGTTGCACCCCCTCCCTATTCAAGCATCCTCAATGGTTCCCTTTTACTTCCATGTCAAAACACAAACTCCAGGATTATATTTTTATTATCATCTATCACAGCCCAATTAGCCTCCCTGCTCTCTCTTAAACTCATGGTTCTATCTCTTGCCTTCTAGCCTTTCCAACGATATCCCCCACACCTGATATGCCTCCTTTCTGAGGCACACCCCTTTCACAGGAAACCTCTCCTATTCCCTTGAGATATTCATGCTCTTAAGTCACCCTCTCCTTTATCTGGGCATACCCCCAAATCCACTTATACAGTTACTTTTTGCAAACAGATTGCTGGATATTTAATCTCTCTTCTAGCAAAGACATTCTGTGTTCTAAAGTCAATCTGGGTTCAAATATTCTCTGTTCTAAGGTTCTTCTCAGATCAAACATCTTGTGTTCTATCTTCTACTGTGTCTCTCCATCTGGGTCCTAAGAATCATCCAAGAAGTGATATTTTAAGTTCCTTTGTTACAAGACCCTGCCCAGCCCTGTCTGTATTATAAGGTTTCCAAACTCCGAGTTGACATTTTACCTTAAGTTCCAAGTTCCCTCCCAAACCTGATCTTTGTTCTTTTTTATTTTAACAAGATTTTTTTTGGTTGAAGCGATTGGGGTTAAGTGACTTGCCCAGGGTCACACAGTTAGGAAGTGTTAAGTGTCTGAAAATAGATTTGAACTCAGGTCTTCTTGACTTCAGGGCTGGTGCTCTATCCACTGCGCCACCTAGCTGCCCTCTTTTTTTATTTTTGAAATTCATGCAAAGATAGTTTTCATCATTCACCCTTGCAAAATCCTTGTGATCCAAATTTTTCTCTCTCCCTTCCCCCCACTCCCCTAGACAGCAAGTAATCCAATATATGTTAAATATGTGCAATTCTTCTATACATGTTTCCACAATTATCATGCTGCACACACACACACAAAAAAAAAATCAGCCTGATCTTTTTTCTAAAGACCCTTCTTGCTCTAAATCCTTTAATTCTCTACCACTGGGTTCTTTCTGTCTTTCTCTCTTCATCTCTTTGTAGAAGGAGGAGAAGGAAGAGGAGGAGGAGGAGGAGGAAGAGGAGGGGAAGAGGAAGAGAAGGAAGAGGAGGAGGAGAGCCAAAACAATATCATTAAAAGAAAACATGTTCACTACACAAGCAAAACAAACTTAACTCAAAGACTGAATGTGTAGAGACAACATTAGGATTTCAGGTCTTTCAGAAGGGCTTGATGTGATAAAAATCCTTAACACCATATTATCTGAAGGAGATAATAGAAGGGAACAGCCCAGAACTTCTGAGCATAATAAATAAAATTTCTCTTGAAAGAATTCACAGATCATCTCCAAAAACC
Organism: Myrmecobius fasciatus; assembly: GCA_023553655.1. Taxonomy (NCBI): domain Eukaryota; kingdom Metazoa; phylum Chordata; class Mammalia; order Dasyuromorphia; family Myrmecobiidae; genus Myrmecobius; species Myrmecobius fasciatus. The sequence goes on from JAJPUD010001152.1 coordinate 422,174, forward strand.
CAAAGAAACCAAAACCCAAGGCTGCAAACACCAAGATACATGGTGGTTAAATTTAGTAATTCACTTCAAAAACAACAAGTTTTTTATTGGAAGAAAACCTTTGGAGTGCAAAAGAAATAACATTAACTTTGACACAATAATACAAGAAATAATCAAGTAAATTCCACAGTGATACAAGAGGGGAAAGTAGAAATAAAAGAAATCCACAGATCACCATCTCAAAGAGACCCTACAAGGAAAGCGCATAGGAACATTATTTGCTAAATTTCAAAACCCCAGAATGAAGAGAACTTTTTATAAGAAACAAACAAATTAACAAAAACAAAATCAAATATGCTGGAGCTATAATAAGAATGACACAGAGGATCTATTAGTAGCTACAATAAAAGACCACACGTCCTGGAATAACATATATCAACAATCAAAAAACTAGGCTTATAGTCAAAAATATTGTTTCCAGCAAAATGAAGCATAAATTAAGGGGGGAAATGGACATTCAATGAACTTGCAGATTTAAAGGATTTTTGTTTCAACTAAACCTGAACTCAACAGAAAATTTAACATATAAGAGCCAAAATCAAAGACTAACTTCAAGTGATTCAATAATGACAGACTGTTTATATTTTATACATAGAAATGTAAACCATATTTAAGTGATCCAAAGATTAGTAATTAGGTAGTCTAAAAGAAAAATCGGGGCAAAGCTGAGTATGATCTGATTATAAAAAGCAAAAGCATTTAGGAAAAGGTAAAAATAGTCATTGTACTATACAAATAAGATGCAGAGGAAGAACCAACACAGAGGCATTAGAGGGGGAACAGGGTTGGTAGTTCTGAAAATTTAAATCAGGAATGGTTTAAATAGGAAATAATGCATATATATGTATGTGTATATGTGTGTGTGTGTGTATACCATGAAAGATGTAGCTCCCTCCAAAATCTAGAATGAAATGGGAGGGAATTGGATAAAGTGGGGTATGGAAGGGTATTTAGAGTAGAAAGTGGGATAAGGTCTATAGATTAATTTGAATGGGATAAGGAAGAAGAGAAAAGGTGGAGGGAGAAGAGTGGGAGGAGGTTAAATGGCAGCAAATCAAGTTAAGGAATAGAATTAAAATAGAAGAGTTATCAGGAATAGGAAGAGATATGCACAAACACTATAACAAGGATCTGGAGTAGAATTTATTAGAAAAAAAAGTTGGGCTAATAATCATTTCTCTAAAAGTCAAACCTGAAGAGTCAATCAAGAAAATGTATTTTATACATCAGCTATATTAATATTGTTTTAGATGTGTGCCTTTGTAAATGCATATGTACATATAAATGTATGTATGCATGTAAGTATATGTATGTGAGTATATAGATATATGTATGTGGGACAGGTGCAGGAGGTGTATGTGTATATATATTTATGTATTTATATAGGTATATGTAACTATATCCTTGCTTAACTGTAGCCTGCTTGGGGGAAGTAGGTGGGAGGATGAAAAGGGGGAAAAGAATAAAGTAAAAAGTATACAACAGAGAACAAAAGAATAGCCTACAAGGAAGCAAAGAAAAGATGGACAGTCATGAATAGAATTTCTTCTATTATCATATATGCTTTTTTGAAATGGAAATGGGATGTTACATATTTTGAATCCTTTCTGATGTTTTGCTGGGCACATGACAATGGTTTGTTTTGTTTTTCTTTTTTTCTGTTATTCTTTTTCTGTTTGTTTTTTCTTGTTTTGTATTTAGTTTTAAATGAATAAATTTTTAAAGTGAAAATAAAAAACAAAGGGAAGGACATTAGAGTAATAGAGACCTCTCTGCACCCACCCAAAGATAGAGGAAGGAAGAGAACAAAGTTGTCTGAAGAGCAGTGGGACTCAAGATGCAGCCCAGGGTTACCCATCTGTGAATCAGAGCTTAACTATACAGAGGAAAAAACATGGATATAATAACCAAGAGGCATTTGAAATATTTTTAGAAAGAAAACCAGAACTGAAGAGATTATTTACTTCCTGAACTCCGCAAACAAGAGACGCAAGAGGAGTGAATGAGCGGGCAAGCAAGGACAGCAACATTAAGAGGGACAATAAAAACCAAGAAGCAGCTTCTTCTAAATGTCCACAAGGAGACAGATTTTGGCAGAAGTCTGGTAGAGGTACCAATGAAGAGACAAGTATGGGGTACCTCAGACATAACTGGAGACCCCCTGCCTACAGGGGGATCTGATGTTTGAAAAGTCCTATATCTGGAGAGGTAATGTTAGAACTCTTGGAAGCAACTGGCACCTTGGTAAGTGGGAGAAGAATATGAACCCTGGGAGAAGATTTCTAGACAAATGAGAAAAAGATCACCAGAGGACGGCATAGATCAGTGGTGGGCTGCATAATCAGGGACCTTGTGGGAGAGGAAGTCCACCATGGGGCAATGTCTTCTCTGAAAGTTGCGATAATTGGCATTTTTTCTGGGGATGGGCCCAATGGAAAGAGGACTTCACAGAGCAAGTTCTAGGAGGCAGTAGCAGAAACTGTCTAGAGGGCAGTCTAGAATGGATCTCTTGAAATCTTTGCTTGTGTGAACAATCCAGAAAAAAAGAAAGACACCAAATAATTATAGATGTCATGAATCAGGAAATGAAGGTCTAGAGTCGACCGAAAGACAATGGATAATGAAAAGATTTAGATACATCCTTATTGGAAAGAAGCACAACAATGTTTTTTTTTAAACCTAATGACTAGGATTAGTGGATGGGTAGGAGAGGAAGGGGATGTATATCTGACTAAATTCGAGAGGCGGAATAATTATATAGCCAAATAAGATAAAGAAAAAATGAACTAATAAAACCCCAAAATGAAGGAATAAAAATTGAGAGGAGGATATCAGAGTTCCTCTCCCCTGAGAGCTAGTGGGAAGAAGACCACTTTAAAAAAATTAGGGTAAAATAACTAAAGGAACATAATGATGTGTTTGCAGCAAAAGGAGGAAAATCATAATTAAAAACCTCCAATTTTAAAGGGGAAAGGACCCACATGTACAAAAATACTTGGAGCAGCTCTTTGTGATGGCAAGGAATTGAAAAATTGAGGGTGTAAAGGAACACTTTTGTTCTATAAGAAATGATGAACAGGCAAATTTCAGAAAAACCTGAAAAGATTACAGGAACTGATTCTGCGTGAAGTGAGGAGAACCCGGAGAACATCGTGCACAGTGACAAGAATTTTAGTTGATGATCTACTCTGATAGACTTAGCTCTTCTCAGCAATGCAATAATCCAAAACAATTCCAAAAGACTTGGGATGGAAAACACCACCCGCATTTAGAGAAAGAACTATGGAGACTGACTGCAAAGCAAAGTATACTATTTTCATTTTTTTATTTTTTTTTCTTTCTCATGGTTTTTCCCTTCCCCCCTGCAATTTTTCTTTCATAAAATGACTCATATAGAAATATGTTTAACATTATTGTACATGCAAAACCTGGTACTGACTGCTTGCTGTGTTCAGAGAGGGGGAAGGAAGAGACAGAGGGAAAGAAAATTGGAATGCAAAAATTTTACAAACATGAAACTACATTTAAATGTAATTGGAAAAATAAAAGGAAATGCTATTAAGCCCCAACCGGCTTGTGTGGACAGCCCTGCAGAAAACCAATTTTAGAAGCAGATTGAGGAAAATATATACTTAACTCTAAAAACTTTAAATGTCAATGGATTAAACAATCCAACAAAATAAAAAAGGACAGATTAGATAAGAAAATAAAGTCCTATAATCTATTGCTTACAAGAAATATATTTTGAAAATAAAGATATATACACAATAAAACTGAGGGGATGGGGAAAATTTCTATAGAAGATAAATGGATAATTCTCCAATTGTTAAATGGTCAAATGATACAAAGAGACAATTTTCAGATGAAGACATTAAAACCATTTCTAATCATATGAAAAAATGCTCTAAATCACTATTGATCAGAAAAATGGAAATTAAGACAACTCTGAGATAACACTACACACCTATCAGATTGGCTAAGATGACAGGAAAAGATAATGATAAATGTTGGAGGGGATGTGGGAAAACTGGGACACTGAATGATACATTGCTGATGGAACTGTAAACAGATCCAACCATTCTGGAGAGCAATCTGGAACTATGCTCAAAAAGTGATCAAACTGTGCATACCCTTTGACCCAGCAGTTTCTCTACTTGGCCTGTATCCCAAAGAGATCATAAAAAAGGAGAAAGGACTCACAGGTGCAAAAATGTTTGTAGCAGCTCTTTTTGTGGTGGCAAGGAACTGGAAACTGAGTGGATGCCCATCAGTTGGGGGATGACTGAATAAGTTATGGAATATGAATGGAATGGAATATGATTGTTCTATAAGAAAAGACCAGCAGGATGATTTCAGAGAGGCCTGGAGAGACTTACAGGAACTGATGCAAAGTGAAATGAGTTGAACCAGGAGAACATTGCAAATGGCAAGAACAAGATTATGTGGTGATCAATTCTGGCAGATATTGTTCTTCTCTACTGCAAGGTGATTCAGGCCATTTCCAATGATCTTGAGATGGAGAGAGCCAGAGAGGGGACTGTGGAAAGTGAGTGTGGATCACACCATAGTATTTTTATTTTTTGTTCTTATTTCCTTTCATTTTGTTTTCTTTCTCATTCTTTTTTTTCCTTTTTGGTCTGATTCTTCCTGTGCAGAAAAATTATTGTGGAAATTTGTATAGAAGAATTGCATGGATTTGACATAATATTGGATTGCTTGCCATCTAGGGAAGGGGGTTGGAGAGGAGAGGGAAAAAATTGGAACACAAGATTTTGCAAAGGTGAATGTTGAAAATTATCTATGCATGTGTTTTGAAAATAAAAAGCTTTAATTAAAAAAGACTAAGAACAAAAGAAGATGAATAGATAGATAAATATAAAGGCAGATAGAGAGAGAAAGATAATAGATAGCAGATAGACTAAATAAATATGCAAATAGATACCAGAGAAAGAGAGCTATAAATAGATAACAGATACAGAGAGTAAGGGTATATTTAGCACTATGTGCCAGACACTGTGCCAAGTGGATCAACACAATCAGTTCTTATCCTCAAGGAGCTTAGATTCTGATGAGGAAAGGCAACCAGGACAGGAGAACTGGAAATTGTGAAGGTGGAGAAGACCAGACAGTGAGATGAGTGGATGCTCCAGACTGGGGATTTCTTCTGTATGGAACCTGTCGCCACCAGTGCACATTAGTAACCCTTATAGTCTCAGAGAGCCACCTGCAGCCACAAGACAGTGAAGCTGAATGGGCAGAAGGCTGAGAGGGGAGGCAGGAAAGCCTGCATTCAAATCCCAGCATAGACAATAACAGACTATGTGACCCGGGCTCAGGTCTCCCTCTGTAAAATGAGATGCTTAAGCTCAGGGACCTCTAAGGTCCCTTCCCAACTCTGAATCTATGAACTTGCCCATTGTCACTCAGATGGCTTGTGTCAGAGCTGGGCTTGAGCCCAGACTATCCTTACTCCAACATTGTTTTTCTATTTCCTTAAACAACCAATGTGTCCAAATTCAGGCTCAGATACTTCCTAGCTGTGAGACGCTGGGTCAGTCACTTAGCATCTATCTGCCTCAGTTTCCTTATCTGTAAAAGGGGTTTAACAACTGTACTGAGCTTTCAGAATTAGTGTGAGGATCAAATGAGGAAATATTTGTAAAGCTCTTAGCACATTGCCTAGCACACAGTAGGTTTTTAGTAACTGCTTCTTGCCTTCCTTTCATCTTCTCTGCCTATTAGTAAAGACCAGAATGTTCAATCATTCACAGTCACTTTTCAATTTATTTTCCTAATTTGTTTATAGGCTTTGGGTTTGTTTTGTTGGTTGCTTTGATTCCATTTCTTTATTCCATGATTGATTTTGTTTGGGACTCCCTTATTTTGTCTGGGTTGTGGCTGTTCTTGCTATAAAAAAGTAAATAATGCATTCAGGCATTTCTGTTTATGTCTCCTGGACTGAATTCAAATGAAATGTGCTCTATCCTTTCAGTCTCCTCTCCCCCAAGCACTCACTGACTTTTATGAGTCGGGGGAAGGACCCGGTCCAATTGAGGAAACTGAAGTCCCAAAAGTCACATACCCCTTTAAGTTCTGGGGAACCAAGCTCAGTTCTGTGAAGTGCTTTGACCTCAGGTCTCTAAGCTTTGGGGATCCCCTTCTCCACTCACCCAGGTATCTTCCCCTGGAAGGAACCTCTGAGCTCCTTGTTAGCCCCCTGGACCATTCATCCCACTATTAAAATTAGAGTCAATTATCAGTGACCTGCTGCCCTCCAATAAAAATATCTGTCCTGTTGCAGGGTCACAGATTACACAAGCTAAGACCGATGAGGAAACACAGAGGGCAGCCTTCTGTCCCCTCCAGCAGGGTTCATCAGAGAGTAACCCAGCCTGAATGGCCTAGCCATTGGGGCTGCCATTGAAGGAAGGAAAGAAGCATGTATTCACTACCTACTGTATGTCAGTCCCTGGGCTGAGTGAACCTTGAAACAACTCTGGGAGGTGGGTGCTGTTATTAGCCCCATTTTACAGATGACACAGAGTAAGTACATAATAAATGGTCGTTGGTTAATTGATTAACTTGCTCAGGCTCATACAACTAGTAACTATCTAAGGCAGTCCTGGGACTTAGATCTTCCTCACTTTAGGACCTCCCTTCTATCCCCTTGATTCCCCCCTGAGATCTTTCTTCTCTCTGATCTTCTTGGGAAATGTGCTCAGCAATGAGACCTCTGGACCGAAAAATCATGGAGATGAGGAAACTATTGATGTAATTCATGCAGAAGGAGTTGGAGGAGATTCTGAGCTAGGATGTGAGTAAAGAGAAGGGACAAGAAGCTAGCCCCTAAGTGTTAGACCCCTGGGGGAAATAGGGCAAGGGCAAGGACTTGGAGCCAGAGAGACCTGAATTCAAGTCTTGCCTCAGACACTTACTGTGTGATTTGGGGCAAGTCCTCCTCAATTTCCTCATCTGTAAAATGAAAATGATAATAGCACCTACTTCTTAGACTATAGTGAGGATCAAATGAAATAATGATATATAGTTCCCTACAAGCTGTATTTTTATTATTATTATTATTATTATTATTATTATTATTATTAGCTATATGGAGCCCAAATCGACTTCCCTTAAAATCTTTTCCCCACTCCCACCCCCCCCACCTCCCCCAGTGCTCCTGATTCTGCGTGAGGCCAGTCACAGGGTCTATCTCCCCTTTATATTCAAGGCAGATGTCATCCTTAAAAGTAGCTCCTACAACATCCCACAATTCTTTCTCCTCTAGGCTGGAAAAAAAAACCCTGTCACCAAAAGCAAAGGCCCGTGATTCATGGAGAGCAGAGGAAGCCTCATTTCTAGTAAAAAATCGATTTTTATAGCCGGGCTGGGGAACTTGACCTTGGCCTTCTGGGGATGTCGGCCACCAAGTGGGTGGCTCCCAAGCTCTTCCGGGGCCCCTCTGCCCAGGAGCAGAGAGGGATCCCCAGAAGAGGCAGCGAGGGGGAGGGGGAAAGGGGGGCTGAGAGGCCCCAGCCGGCTTGTGTGGGCAGCCCTGCAGAAAGCCTGGATTTCTCTTCAGTTTTCCCAGTGTGACAGCCAATGAGGACAGCTCATTTGGATATATGTCATCGAGAGGATCAGGCCTGAGGCTGGAAAAGGCCTTGGAATGGTCGCATGGTGAGACACAAGAGAGCAAGCTTGCTACCTTGGAGAGCGCCCCAGAGTCCCAGCAGGAACATCCAACGTGGGAGCCAAGGGGGAACCCAGCCATCACCCGGTCCTGCCATCCCCCACCCCCAGGCTCAAATCAGTTTCCTTGTCCACTTGTCCACCCCCACGTCTTGGCCTTTTCTACAAGGAAAGCATGGGAGTCAGTGCTCCTGACAGACTTGATTCCAGACAGGGACTTGAGAGAAGTCTGGCCTGAGGATCGGTTTCATGATCCATAAAATGGGGACAATAAAGCCTACAGGCAGCCTGATGGCACAGGGACTGATTGTGGAGCCAGGAAATACAAAGCTAAGGACTTCCTACGTGTGTGAGCCTGGGAAAGTCACTTTACCTTTAGCAATTCCTCATCTGCAAAATGGGCATTATAATAGAATCTACTCTGGGGGATGGTTGTGAAGATCAAATAAGTTAACACATGTAAAGCACTTGACTGTCACCTAAGATTCACTGTGGGGAGGGCTTGTGCCAGCCCCATGGCCCCCACTAAGTCCAAGCTCTCCTGGAGAGCTGGTGTGGTACAGAGAGTTAGGAGGGAGGGGTTCAAATCCCACTTGGAGCACTTCCTCACTGCCCTGTCTGGGAATCAAGAAAAGCTTTACTTCAAGTTCCACCTCTGACATTTAGCAAGTCCCTCCCCTGCTCTGAGCCTCAGTTTACTCACCTGTAAAACATGGATAATCATACTTGCCACGCTTTTCTCACACAGAAAATGTGATCATGATATAATGAGATTAATAAAATAAAAACATCAATAAAATAAGATAATAAAATCTATCATTAAGCATTTATTAAGTGTCCTCTGTGTGCCAAACACAAATTCTGGGCACAGGATGGTAGCTCCCAAACGCCAGACTTGGCTCCAGCACTGCCCTGCCCCAGCCATTGTGGAGAAGGGATCTACCTCCCCATCCTGACCACCTGCTATCAACAGGGAGGTCCACTAGTCCTGCCCTCCCAGACTTCCTGAGGGAAGCAATTCTTAGAGTGAGGGGCCACTGCCACCCATTGGGCAGGACAATCTGCATCCCTGAAGCAACAAAGCATCTGGGAGAGAGAGAAGAGGCAGCATGTAGCAGACAGGTCAAGACCCCACCATCTGTCCCCAGAAGCCCACGGATAGCTCAGGACCCTGAACCTAAGGGCCCTGGGATGCCCAGGCTTCCAGCCCCGAGTCTTCCAAAAAGATGCCCCTGTGCAGCTAAACGGCCACAAGGAAAGTTGTGACCGCCAAAGGCCTTGACCCCTTCAGGGCTTCTCCCTGGAAAGCAACAGGATTTTATCTGAGGAATTATAGTAAGTAAGAGATGCGGCCATCTGCTTTGCAGCTGCCCTGAGGACCACACACAGAACCTGCCCAGCTGGCACGCGGTGGAGACGTGGAGCCATGGTCTCCCCTCCAGAAGCAGAGCTCCCCAGAGCAAAACCTGCCTTCCCTCTCTGCATCCCGGCACCTAGCCCAGCATTTTCTGCATGGGCAGTTCTTAACAAACACCGGCTCCATTGGTCCATTCATCTTAAACTCAACATGTCCAAAATGAAACTCATCTATCCTGCCCCACCCCCGTCACCCAGCCTCCCCTTCTCCTGCCTTTCCTGTTCCTGGTAAGGACATCACTATACTCCCAGGTATCAGATCTGCGGCTCAGTCCTGTCAATGTAATGTTTGTAACATCTCCCATCTGCTCCCCTTCTCTCCTCCGAGACAGCCCCCACCCTGGAGCTGGCTCTCAGCATCTCCTACTTGGGCCATCACAGGAGCCCGCTGACTGGCCCTCCTGCCTGCTCCAGCCCATCCTTCCCTTGCCAAAAACCAGCTCATTCCCCCAACCCAACCCCCTACTTTGTTCAATCAGCTCCAGCAGTTCCTAGCTTCAAATTAAACCTAGCAGCAAAAATAAGCATCTCCTCACTTCTTTCTTTATGCATTCTTGGTCTTTTTTACAATTTTTTAGGCAATTGGGGTTAAGTGACTTCCCTAGGGTCACCCAACTAGGAAATGCTAAGTGTTGGAGGCTGAATTTGAACTCAGGTCCTCCTGACTTTAGGGTTATGGAGATAATCTGTGCAGAACTGAATAGATCCATCCTTTGAATGAAAGTTTTCTGTGCCTTGCTGCTGCCTAGAAAATAAATCTATTCGTCTTAAGCCTGGCATTCAAGGACCCCCGCAATCAGGAACCGTTATGCTTCGAGAGTCGATGGCTTACTGGAAAGATTCCAACAGTCTTTTGTTGGACTATATACATTAGCCATAGTTTCCAGGAAATGTGGCTCTGGATGATTTTTTGTCAACTTTTAAGCAGCAGACATATAAGTTTAATATATCTGAGATGATTAAAAATAGCATCATAACAGCCTTAAATATAAAGTGCAGCATTATCTTCAAGAGAATGGTAATTTTGCACCATAACAGAGTACTTTCACAGCCTACTCATTGCAAAATTTTTGTTGTATATTTAATTGAATTGAAACACGTCAGTCTGGGTCTGTGATGGCATTAGTCAAAAGCCCTTCCACTCTAAACATGGAGAACAGCCCTTGTTACAAAGACAAGAGGAGTTAACAATTTATCCAAACCCCAGAAGTCTTACTAAAGTTTTTTATACACACTAGTTCATTACAGCCTTAATGCTATCCTTTGGGGGGGGTGCTGTTCTCATCTCCATTTTACAGACAGGACCACCAAGGCTTGAAAGGCAATGTCCCAAAGACAACAACTGCTGATTATTTTAGTGCTTTCATCAGGAGCCCCAAGGAAAGGCAGATTCAAGGCCGCCAAAGAACCTAACAGAATAGTTATCCCCTGCCTTTGAACAACATCTTTGTTTGGGGGGGGTTGTTTTTTATTTTTTATTAAAGCTTTTTATTTACAGAACATATGAGTAATTTTTCAACATTGACCCTTGAAAAATTTTCTGTTTCTAATTTTTCCCTCCTCCCCCCAATTCCCTTCCCTAAATGGCAGGTAGTCTAATATATGTTAAATATGTTGAAATATATGGTAAAACCAAAATATCTATACAGTTATCTTGCATCACAAGAAAAATCAGATCTAGAAAGAGAAAGAAAAAGGAAAAAACCTAAGAAGGAAAACAAAATGCTGGCAAACATCAACAGAAAGCATGAAAATGCTGTGTTGTGGTCCACACACAGTCCCCACAGGTCTCTCCCTGGGTGTAGATAACTTTCTTCATCACTGAACAACAGGAACTGGTTTGAATCATCTCATTGTTGATGAGAACCAAGTCCATCAAAATTGATTATCGTATAATCTTGTTGTTGCCATGTACAATGATCTCCTGGTTCTGCTGATTTCATTCAGCATCAGTTCATGTAAGTCTTTCCAGGCCTCTCTGAAATCATCTTTCAATAACACCTTTAGCAACAAGAAAGGGTCTTCTGGGAACTGTGTTTGATGGCTAGAATTTTCTAGAGTTCCACATCTACCCCTTATCTGACTCAAAGTCCCTTTGCCACATGTACTCCCTAAATTTGAGCCCATGTTCTCCTGAATTTTGTATATATTTGTCACAGAGCATGTCACAGATTTTGAGGATAGAGAAGATATTTTGTATATTAGATCACCTTAGTAAAAGCTAATTCCAACTGGCTGATTGATAGCAACTGATGATTATGGTGAGAAACACACTAATGGGGGCCATACTCTTAGAAAAATGATACCAAATCCCTCAAGGCAATGGATATATAATATATAACAGCTGACCTCTAAAGACCTGGGGATTTGAGGGTTTGGGAGAGGGGTCTGTCTCAGAATCCCACATGGTGGCATTTTAGAGCCCAAAAGGACTTCCAAGGTCATCCCACCCAGCCATCTCTTAACTTCCACAAAAAGGAACCAGCATCCTCTTGAAGCAGCCCATTCCATTTTAGACCAGGCTATTAATTGTCAGGCATTTCTTCCTTCTATTAAACTGCAATCTTCCTTTCTGGGACTTTCCCTCCCTATTGGCCAAACAGAGAAGAATCCTCCTTTTCCCTCATCTCAGAGAACTATCAAGTGTCCCCAAGTCTTTTCAAGACTAAAAATGACTCAGATTTTTCAGGCAATCCTTGGATGGCATAGGGTTTAATACTCTTGTTTAGAACAAGTATCATCCCATTTGACAGATGTGAAATAAGAGGCCAATTTACACAGGGTTGGGAATAAGAAGACCTATGTCTCCAGTCCATTTGGGGTCCTAAATAACTATGGGACACTGTTCGAGTCACCTATTTTATCAGTGTTTGTTTCCTCATTGAAAATTTGGACTACGGGGGCAGCTAGGTAGCACAGTGGATAGAGCCCCAGCCCTGAATTCAGGAGGACCTGAGTTCAACTCTGATCTCACACTTAACATTCCCTAGCTGTGTGATCATGGGCAAGTCACTTAACCTCAATTGCCTCAGCAAAAAGCAAAAAAAAGAAAAAGAAAAAGAAAATTTGGACTACAATTATACATCCAAAATCAATATCAGGTTGCTCACTGTCTTGGGGAAGAGGGGTAAATTTGAAACTCAAAATCTTACACAAATGAATGTTGAAAGCTCTCTTTACATGTATTTGGAAAAATACTATTGAGAAAAAATTTAATTAAAAAAAGAATTTTAAAAAATTGGATTAAAAATACCCATCCAAACTACTTCAGAGATTGTAATGAGAATATGTGGAAGATAAAAGTGTGTTAGGGGACAAGTTTTCCTGCCTCTCCAGTGTTTCTAGGCCTTTCTGGAGGTTCTGGTCCTTCCCATGAACATGGCTAATTATTCTTAAAGGACAAATGAAGAGTCAGGTAGTTTATTTCTAAACACAGAGAAACTCATGCACGTCATAAAGTGCTACAAGCTGGCCAGCACCAACCTGCACCCTAAGGCAGGGAAGAGGTGAAGGCAATCCACTTGTCCTAATTCAGCTGAGAAGAAGGGAGTTCAGAGGGCCAAATCTGAAAGTCCCAAGACTGCCATAGGAGTGGGCAACTATTGGAAGAGGTGGCTAGCCTCAGCCTGTGGTCCCACTGTGGGAATCTCCACACTTCTTCCAGGTAGAAGCAGCTGTGGGAAGGAGGAGCAGAGGAGGGGCTTCCCAGACACCTCAGGATTCAATGCAGGATGGAGCCAAGAAGTGAGGGTCATCAGAGAGGGGGAGGAGGCAATGCTGCAAGGATTCAGGCGGCCCCCTGCTTGGGGGCTTCCTCCTACTTGGAGTGAGCTTCTTAGGGAGTCATTTCCTTCCTCATGGGTTCTAGGTGTGTATGTGTTAGCAGTGAGGCTCTGAGGAAGCTGAGAATAAATTTCTCCTTATTATTTGATTTCCTCCCATATCTCAAATGCATTGATGTTTGATTGAGTGCCTGTTATCTCTTTAAATTGGGAGTGCCTTGAGGGCAGGAGCTGTCCTTGGTACTCAGCAGCTTGTCTGGAGCATAAGAAGTCCTTCAAGTTTTTGAATGTTAAATTCTGAGTGAATGGTAGAGAATGCTCTGGGTAGGGACGGAACCAGGCTCTCCACATGCTCCCTTCCCCCTGGGCTGTGGATGTGCTCCTGGGAGAGTGTGCTCGCAGCTTGGCAGGGACGTTTTGTGTCTACTGATCTTATTAAGCAGCCGTGACTAAAACTCCTTTCTCAAAACCCTGGACAACTAAATGAGGTCACCTGAAAGTCCTGAGGGGAAGCATTTACTAGAAGGAACGAAGATGAGAATTTGAAGTGCTTTTTAAAGGCTAGTTTCTTAGCCAAGAAAAGCTCAAATAGGGTCACCAAGAGTTGGACATAACTAAAAAACCATTTAACAAAAAAAAAAAAAAAAGAAATGAGGACTTTGGATTTGTAACAGAAAGCTTTGTAAGGGTTAATGTTTAAGAATTACCCATGCATATGTTTTGCAAATAAAAAGTATTAATAATAAAAAAAAAAAGAAATGAGGACTTTGGGATTTTTAAAGCACTTGACAGCTATTATTGCATTTTATCTTCATGACAACCCTGGGAGGAAGGTGCTCTGATTAGCCCCAGTCTGAGAGATGGGATGTCCAGGGTCACCCAGTTAGGAAGTGTCTGGGGCCAGATTTGAGGTCAGCTCTTTCTTACTGGAGGTCCGGTGCTCTTTGCACTGTGTCCCCCAAGTAAAATCTATTGAAGTTTCCACCCAGTTGATTGGTCTTTGTGCCCCACAATGTGCCTGGGACACAGAGGACATTTAGGAAACACTTGTAGGGTGTTGGATTTAACCCCACATTGTGGCCGCTTATAGAGCTTGGTACCTGCACCCACTCTGCTTTCCATGCTTTGCTTTCCCATGAAGAGACCGCCATCAGGCCATCTAAGATGTTGCAAAAATATTGAATGGAGGGGCAGCTAGGTGGCACAGTGTGTACAGCACCAGCCCTGAAGTTAAGAGGACCTGAGTTCTAATCTGATCTCAGACACTTAACATTCCCTAGTTGCATGACACTGGGCAAGTCACTTAACCCCAATTGCTTCAGCCAAAAAAGCAAAAAAAAAATACTGAATGGGAAGTGGGGAGCTCTGTGGACCCCTGAGTTCCCTAAGATGTCCTCTAGGCACAGAGTGGGGGTAGGGGCTGGCAATGAGATGGAGACCTAGAAGGCAAGAATTTAAGAAGAAATAGTATATGAGCCAAAGGCTGAGCCGCCCACCTGTTCTACATGAAAAGTCTTGGAAAATAAAGTGGCAGTTAATTACCCCCTTCTAAGGACACACGGGTATTTAGTGGCAAGGCTGGGACTTAAATCGAGTTTGTCTGGACATAGGGAGCATGAGGGATGTAGCAGGAGCCAGGGCTAAAAAGGCAGTTTGAGGCCAGACCGTCAAGGGCCTTGAATGCCAAGCTATGAGGTTTAGCTTAGACTTTATTCAGTAAACAGTGCGGATCTGGGAAGGCTTTTCATCTGGAAATATAAAATGTGCTAATATTCTGGTTCAAATACTTTTGGCAAACAGACCTGACTTCCCAGGGCTTGTGTTCACATTGCCTCAGAGAGAAGCAGTACTTGGGATGCACAGCACGCCCCCACGATGCAGCAGAGACTGGGTGAGTGCCATAACAGTGCATTAGCAAGGCTGAATGGACCCCCACGTCCAGATCAGCAGTCACACGCCTCAGGAAGAGGGAGGGGGCCAGGCCCCCATCTGCAGTTGGGACAGTGGGGAATTTGGAGCCTGAAGCTCTGGGTTTGCCTCAGTCCCAAAGCTCTCTAAGCCCCCTTCTCATCTGTAAAGCTGGGGAGGGGAGGGGCTAAATGGCCTCCAAGTCCCAATGGTCCATCGGTCAGTGTGTGGCTGACCCCTGGAGCTGCTAAGAGGATCAAACATGAGCTTTTCCCATTGTCAGCACCTCCCTAGGACAGCCTTGGCTCCCCAACATGGGACAGTGGGCACCCTGATCTGAAGGACCCTTTCTCTCTCCACCTCCCTCACTGCCTTCTCCAAGGCAGGAAATTGCTCCCCTGTAGAGCTTCTCTTTCTCCCCCCTTGGGGCATAGGCTGCTTACAGGAAGGCAGTTGGGAGTCTCTTTGGAGTCTAATCTGCTTTTCTTAGCACGGTAGCCCAATGGAAGGATCGTGGGGTTCCAATTCATCTTCTTGTCTTACTTGGGGCACTTGTCAGCTACTTGGCCCATGCAGATCAGTCCCCCATTCTGAGACTTGGTTTCCTCATCTTTAAAACAGGGGTAACAATTCCCCTTTTGCCAGGCTCCTGGGGGTGTTGCAGAAATCAAAGGAAAGCATCACCTCCAGCTTTCTCTCCAGGGGTGCTGCCCCATGGGGCTGATATAGCTTGGACTCTCCCCCACTGGCGGGCCCCTTTCCTCATGTTGTTCTTGCTAGCTGGCACGCCAAGCCCCTGCCCTGCTTTCCTGCTCACACGTCTGCCTGCCAACTTTACACAATGCATGAACCCCAACTCAAATTTCATCCCCTAAAGAAAGGTTTCCCTAATCCTCCCTCCCCCTTCTCTAACTGCTCCAGCTGGAAATCACCACAGACTTTTAAGTCCCCTCTCCGAATTTTGGGGCAGGGGGACTCTATGCTTACCCATCACCCCCCAGGAACCAGGGCAGATGAGCCTTGTTTTGTTAGAGAACACTAGAGGATCAGAGACGTGGACAATGTTTGTGTTCTTGAAAGCTGTTCTCCCAGAAGGTTTAAATAAAGTAAATGTCACTGGTGCTGCCCAGGACACTGGTTCTCTGGCCTATCATTTCATGATACATGCAAAGGGAGTAGGGACAGGTTGGCTGGTGCTACCCCAGAGCATCGGGAAACAGGCCCCAGAAAGCTGAAAGTGCCCATGACTTCAGGCTTCCCTCTCACGTCCTCCCCTATTTACATTTTCATTTTCAGAGTTGCTGGTGTGGAAGTCTAATAATAATAATAATAATAATAATAATAATAATAATAATAATAATGTTATTATTTAGACTCTTAGAGAGAAAATCCATAGGGTTTGAACTGTCCTTTGTTTTCAAAGGCTACAATTGAACTGGATGTTTGTCCTTTTATGTAAAGTTATTTTTTTCATTTAAGGGAGTGACAGGTCCCACAGGTCCTTTGTCACATATTTCTAAACTAATTTGCTTTTTTTTTAGTGAGGCAATCAGGGTTGAGTGACTTGCCCAGGGTCCCACAGTTAATGAGTATCAATTGTCAGAGTCAGATTTTAACTGAGCAGGGCCAGGGCTCTATCCATTGCCTTAACTACTCAACTACCTGTCTGAAATCATCACTTTTTTCACTTAGGATCATCTTGAGTTTTATAGTATAATACTACTCAAAAGGGAGGCTCTTAATGAGTTTAGTGATTCTAGCCCTTGACTATACTAGATTAGTTCTTGATCTATTGTCTACAACAACTTAGAACCAAGTGGTTCATAAAAGAAGAGGTCCTAACTTGCACATATAGACAGAAGTCCAACCCTGGTTTCCAAGAAAAACTGGTTTTGAGTTCAAAAAAAAAATTGAAGAATTTCAGCTTTTTTATAAACTTCTATAATTCTGTAGATATTATAATCTGTATATGACTAATTTCTCCTTTTTGTTGTTGTTGAGGCAATTGGGGTTAAGTGACTTGCCCAGGGTCATATAGCCAGAAGTGTTAAGTGACTCAGGTCAGATTTGAACTGGAGTCCTCCTGATTTCAGGTGCTCTATCCACTGCACCACCTAGCTGCCCCTAATTTCTCCATTTCTAAAACGATTTTCAGGCACCTAAATTGCACAGTGGACAGAACACTGAGCCTAAAGTCAGCAAAACTCCTCTTCCTGAATTCAAATCTAGTCTCAGACACCTACTAGCTGTGTGACCCTGGGCAAATAACAACCCTATTTGACTCAGTTTCTCGTTTGTAAAATGAGATGGAGAAGGAAATGGCAAATCACCCTAGAATCTTTGCCAAGAAAATATCAACTGGGTCATGAAGAGTCAGCCATAACTGAAACAACTGAACAACAACAATTTGAAGTAAAGTATCATTACTCTTGGGATTCATCTCTAAAAGCGGTTATGGGAAACCCGGATCACAGAGGAACTGTCACACTGTGAACCACAAACACCTATTATTTCAGGGGGGAAAATCTCAGGTCAATATATATTGGGACACACTACTGTGGTTTGGTCCCCACGCTCCCAGAAGGTTTAATCTGAAAACTCTCATAATGGAAGGTTGTGAAGGAAAATAAAAAACAATAATCATCATGGAACTGGTATTGATAGCAGGTTTGCCCACTGAGGAAGATGATTCTATGAGACAGAACAGAAAGTGGAGAATGATCCTTTTGGATCACTGAGGACCATCAAAGAGGTCCCAGTGCCCGGGCTGGAGTTCCCTGGTCCACAGTAAGATTTCCTTACTTCGGGTATTTTAGGAAAGGAGGAGTCCCATTAATTGGAAAACCACAGGAGCAAATATTCATTAGTGCCATAAGTTAAAAGTTTATATAGGAAAAAATAAAATAAAAGTTAATATAGGGCAGGAAAGGAAATCTAGGGAAATAAAGCACTCCTCTAGGAAGAGGTTTTCTCTGGGAAAAGCGGTTCTCAAATTTTTTCTCGGTCACCACTTGAAACAATGACAAATATATTGTCCATAAACAGAAACAGCTGGAGACTGCTGTGGAGCCCTGGGAAAGAAAAGCTCTCTCATTTCTCGCCCTTCAGTGGCCGGGTTTCCCTGATGCAGTTAAGGATTAAACCTGTCACTGTTAAGAGAACCTTGATGTTACATCTGAAATAAACTGCAGAGTGCTTTGGGGGCCCGGTGGGTTGGGGATGGACCTTTGGAGTGGGAAGAGACTTGGGCAGCCATCAAGGACTCCTGGTAGCCAAAGGAATCGTCTCCCCCACATCCCTAAGCAGTGAACAGCCAGCTTTTGCCTAAAGACATCCATATGATGAGGAAGCCCTTTCCCTTTCGGGAAGCCCCCTCCCCGGCTTCTTGTGAAGAAGCGTTCCAAGAGCCCACCCTAAATCTACATCGCCACTTCTGGCCTCTGTTTTGTCCCATTTTCTCAGCAGCAAAGAACTATTCTTTCAAATGACAGCCCCTTAAATATGGGACGACAGCTTCCTTGTGTCCTCCAAGCCTTTTAGCACAAATTATGCATCTCTCACACTTTCAGCTGGTCCTCCTAGGACATGAACTCAAGATCTTCCCCATCTTTTTTCTTCTTGTATTTGTATTTTTTTTTTGCTTTTTGCTGAGGCAATTGGGGTTAAGTGACTTGCCCAGGATCACACAGCTAGCCCCATCTTTTTTCTTATGTCATAATGGACAGAATGGAGCACAAAACTCCAGATATGGCCTGACCAGGCCAGAGGGCAGAAGGACTGTCACTTCCACAGCCCTGACATTCTGAGACCTTTTTTTCACACACCCCCCGGTCTCATTTATGGCTGCCATGTCACATTGCCAACCTTGCAAAGTGCTAACACCCCCAGATCTTTGTCAGAAAAGTTCTGTCACACCAGACATCCCCAACCTTGAATCCAAGTGCAAGACATTGCACGAATCTCCATTAAATGGCATTATACCAGATTCAGCTCAACATGGCAGCCTGTCAAAACCTTCCTGAGGGGGCAGCTAGGTGGTACAGTGGATAGAGCACCAGCCCTGAGGTCAGGAGGACCTGAGTTCAAATCTAGCCTCAGACACTTAACATTCCCTAGCTGTGTGACCCTGGGCAAGTCATTTAACCCCAATTGCTTCAGCAAAAACAAACCTTCCTGAATTTCACCCTCCTCATTCCAGGGGCTCTCCTTCTCATCTGTAGCTCTCATGGCTGCATCATCTCTGCCTTTTTCATGGTCATTTATTGAAGTATTGAACAGCATTGAGACAAATACAGTCCCCTAGGACATCCTCCCACAATGAACCAGATACACAAGTGGCTTTGTGGGGGGAAGGGAGAGAAGGGTCTGATTCCACTAAACTCTCTGTCTCTCACCCACATCTCCTTCCTTTTCCCACAGGAAGACTGCAAAAGGCTTTGTCCAGTGTTTTGCTGTTGTCTCTTCGGGCTCATTGAAGCCATGCTAGAAAGAACCCAGAGAGGAGCAATGTCGTCCCCGTCACTTCCCAGATTCACAAACTGACCTAAAGAGAGCACAAATGACCTGCCCAAAGTCCAACAAGGAGTTAGAGGCAGGGGCTAGATTTGAATCCAGGTCCTCAAAGGCCAATTCCTCATTCTTATTGCTGACACACTTACTTGCTTCCTGTTCTTTCATGAGCTTTTTTTCAGGCTAAAGATGCTGATTTGGAAGGGACTCTGCTTATTAAGTGTGACCATCTGGGCTCTGAATGAATACAATCACAGTAGTCATTCATATCCAGAAAGTAGCTCCTGGTGGCACAAGACTTCTCTCTCATCCTCTTCAGTTGCCTTTCCAAACTCCTCGGATGCTGAGAGAAAGCACACTCCCATATTATAGCTTCCATTTAATTTATCAAATGTTTGTAAAGTCCCTACTGTGTGCAGAGCCCCATAATCAGTGTTAGGAGAGAGAGAGGGAATGTTAATCTAAAACATGGTCACAGAGCACAGAGAGATGAGTCTGGGGAGTCTTAGAAGCGCAGACATGATTAGAATACAAACTGTGCATGAAAAGTGCAGGAAAATGGCCCAAGATCTGATTGTCATGGGGTCTCTCAGGACGCTGGTACTGAAGCTGGAGTGCCTCAGAAGTCACCAAGTCCAGCCCCCTTTTTTTTACAGATAAAGAAACTGAGGGCCAGGGAGAGGAAGGGACTTTTACAAGATCACACCTGTAGGGTTTGATTCCAGGTCCTCTGGCTTCCGAGCTGTCCCCTTCCTGCTGTAAATCTGAGGGTGATGGCTGGCCCCAAGGTGAGAGGGGCCACTTGGGAAAGTTTCTTAAAGGATAAAGCATCCAAGTTGTACTTTCACGGATGGGCAGAGATCCAAAAGCTGGAGAGTGAGGAAAGACATCCAAGGGAGCAGCTGAGCCTCCAGGCAGAGATGGGGATCATATTTAGGGGAGAGAGAAGCACCCAGAATGGAAGCATCCCTTGATTTTATGGGTGTGTATTCTCATGGGAAAGTTAGCTTCGTTTACTCATTCTGATATTGCCTGGGACCCACCTCTAAAATTTTATTATCAGTTATTGACTATTAGGGCAGAAAGACTTTGGAGCCAGTCTGACATTGGAAAGGTCCAATGCCCTCCCACCCCCAGAGATTCCCCAAAAAGGAAACTCAGATGAGCACAAGTCGTCTTACGACTAATGGTACCAGTCAGGACAGAAAGGCCGCCATCTTGAATGTGAAGTCCACTTTGTGGACCTTTGAAGGACCTGTCGCTTTGCCATCACTATTCACTTTGAACTGGATATCCCATCAGCATCTCAAACTCAAGTACTTAAAAGTAGATTTTTTAACTCAAATAAAAGATTTTCCATTTATTTCTATTCAATTCCCCCTTTAAGATGCCCAATGTTCTAAGCTGTCCTGATCTTTTTCAATCTAGCACAAACTATCTTAGTTCCCTCTCTTGATTGGCAGGATTGACACATTTGATGAGGATTCCTTCTCTGCCCGTGTCCAAGACCCTGCTGACAATGGGAAACAGCTTGGGGTCAAGCACAGGATCCAGAGCCCTGAATCTCCTGATCTCCCAGAGCTCTAGAGTCTTTGCCTTCACTCATCATAATCTAATCTGAACCACATTTAGGAGAACCAGATGGATTGTGTTGGAGGAAATTGTAAAGCTTTTTAATGGCCCTAAAGCACTGAACCAAAGGTCCGTCTTTTTCATTCATTTCTTTTAGTGATGACTTATGGCCATCCAGGACCATCATTGCCATAGGATTGAATCTGGGGAATACCCAGAGGAAAAGGAAGAGGCTTATTTCTGGCAGCATCCAGTGGCAACAGATTACAACTGAGGAAAGATGTCCAGTGGCCAATGAGAAATCGGGGATGAAGCCACGAATCCTTGAAGGGATGAAAAGTGTCACTCAAGAACCGGGCAGGGACTGGATCTGGACTCCCAGATGGGAGATTGCCTCCACCAATGCAGTCCTTGCTCAGCTCTCTTGGAGAGCTGCCTGGAACACTAGAAGTTGAATGATTTGTCTGGGGTCACATAGCCAGAGGTCAGTCCCATTCGTCCCAGACTCCCCTGGAACACTGGCCCGTGTTTTCCTCCTTCCTAATTCATCTTTGACCAGAGCTGGGAGCATATCCTACTCAGCTCGGTTTCGCCCACACAGTCTCACCTAGCACATGGAGCCTCTTAAAACATTTTGTGGAGGACTATAAACCTGTTATCACTATAAAGCACTGGGTAAATGTGAGTTCTCAAGGGGGATGGGCAGAGGATCGGTGGCTGCTTCCCAAGCAGCTCTGGAGACTCCTTTGTAGATTAGGACTTGACCATGTCCTTGAAAATGAGCCACGGGGGAAAGTCCCCAGCTCAATTGGTCAGCCAATCAACAAGCACTTATTAAATATGTACCATAAGTCAGGCACTGAGCCAAGTGCATCCCGGGAACCTCCGCCCTCCCAGCATCCCACTGGATATAAACACCTGAAGTACCAAAGGAGAGGAAAGCACAGGGACAAGGGATTGGAGGAGCAGGTTTCCCTCGGCTTCCTCTTCTTGTTTCAGACAAAAACCTAGTCCCCCCCCCCCACCCAGAGGATACTGAGGTCCTTAATAGGATCAGATCTGAATGCTGTGGAGTATTCACACTGGCCAAGCTACTCTCTCTTGGAAGACCCTGAACGAGGCATAATTATTTGGTCCCAAGGAGGAATTCAATCCCTCCTTCAGGTCCCATTGCAAATGCTTCCTCCTCTCATCTTGAGGGGCCTTTCCCAGCCCTGATCCCCAACAGAAGCAACTTTTCTCTCTGTATCAGCCTCTGTGTAACAATCCTGTTCACACGATCCAAGGCAAGCTACACTGGACAAACTAACCCAACAACTGGCCTTCAGTTCTATTTGTCAGCTATAGGGCCACCAACCTTCTTAGTCTTTCAACATCTCAGTTTAGTTTAAAAAAAAAAACAGTAGTATTTGTATTCCCAGGAATTGGTATACAGGAAGTGCTTAATATATGCTGACTGGCATTATAGAAATGGAAGGCAGTGCAGGACAGTGGACTGACTGCTGTACCCGGAGTCAGGGTTCAAATCAGGGCTCAGCCACTAATTAGTTGTGGTGCTCTAGGCAAGCCACTTCATTTCTCTGTGACTCAGTTTCCCTATTTATAAAATGAAGTAGTTGAACTTGATGGCTCTTCAGGTCCCTGCCAGCTGCAAGATCACAACCCTGTGATCTCCAAAACTCTGCCAGCTCAAAGACAAGCCATTTCTCACAATGAGAGCTGGCTGTCTTAGGAAGTGGGGGGGGTGCCCCTCCATGGAAGACCTCACGTGGTGGACAATCTCTCTTCCAGTATATTATGGAGGGATCCTATTTGCACATGGCCTTTGAGGTCCTCCCTTTTTGTATTATTGGATGGATGGATAGACAGATGGATGGGGGGGATGGGGAATGGGTGGGTGGGTGGATGGGTAGATGGAGGAGCAGATAGGTGGATGGATCTTGGATGGGTAGATGGAGGAGCAGAGGTGGGTGGATGGGTGTGTGGGTGGGTAGATGGATGGACAGATGGATGCTACTTAGCCATCAGCAGCCCAGGCTCCTCAGAACTTCCACCTTTCCTAGATAAAGGCTCGATCTGGGGACAAAGGAGCCTAGAACACTCTCTTGCCATAACATTTATGGGCTATAAACCATATTGTCAGCACTCCCCGATCTCACATTCATAATAGGAGGAATGGGACTTTTTTTATTGTTTTTTCCTTGAGAACAAGGCTTTGCTTGACAGGGCGTAAATGGATTTCCCAAGCTCATCAGCAAGTTGTCAGCGAGCCTGGCTGTTAAAGGAGAATCCCTGGGGTGTAGGTGACTCCCGGCTCCAAAAGGGATGAGAGAAAGAGAAATGAAGATACAAAGCTCCGGGGATCCAGGAAGAAGAGGAGGACACAGAGCCCATGGGACAGAGCCAGCCTCAAAACATGGATCCTCAGAAGCATAAACCGGACATTGAAGCTGCAGGTTT
Organism: Myrmecobius fasciatus; assembly: GCA_023553655.1. Classification (NCBI taxonomy): domain Eukaryota; kingdom Metazoa; phylum Chordata; class Mammalia; order Dasyuromorphia; family Myrmecobiidae; genus Myrmecobius; species Myrmecobius fasciatus. The sequence goes on from JAJPUD010001152.1 coordinate 445,549, forward strand.
GGGGCTCAGCCAAAGGCCCTGGGGCTCAGCAAGCAGCCAGCTTCTCCTTGAGAACTAAGGATCCACCTTGCAACAGCTCCCCAAATCCTGTGGCTCTGGAGCGCTGTAAACGTCCCCTAAGAAGGAGGGGCTCACTGGAGTGGAAGGAGAGATCTATTGTTGCCTATGGTCTTCCCTGAATAGTTAGTGTGTCCCTCTGGGGGAGTAAAGGAGGGGCGTGAAAAATAAGCCCCCATCTGCTAGTTATTGCTACCTTTTGTGCCTATGTGGGAGTCCAATATCTTTATGTGTGGAGACCTAGCTCCGTGATCCGTCCCCAGGTGTAAACAGAGGTTACACTTATACATATGTGTAAGTATATTGCATAACAATGATCAATAAACATTATTAAGTGCCTACTATGTGCCAAACCCTGATCCAAGGGCTAGAGGCACAAAAAGGACCACACACACGAGCCCAGATGCATATTGGGACATGCAAGCACCTTTCCAAGGGCACCCATGTGTGCATGGAGATTTGCCAGAGGAGAGATTCTGAATGGAAGCAAGATAGACATGAGATAGTCTGGAGACTCCCAAGATGGTTCCTGTACAGGGTTGGGGTTCTGGGCCAGAGGTGAGGGAAGGGTCCCTGTGCTAGCCACAGAAGCCTAGTTGTGTCCCTGGAGTCCACCTCATCTGGGCAGGGATGTGGAGAACGGCACAGAAATACGCCTCTCAGACCTCGGGCTCCTCCTGGGACAATCACAGGCTACCTGGGGGGTCTGGCCCAATGGGGCCGTCACTCCGTGTGCTAGAGGGAGCGTTCTGGGCAGTGGAGGTTTGCTGACACCATTGATAAAGCTGTCAGGAGCTCCTCTGGCACACTCACACACACACACACACACACACTCACACACATACACACACTCAAACATACACACCCCCCCACACTTACATACTCACACACTCACACATACATACACACATCTACACACTCACACACATGCTCACACTTACACATACTCTCATACACACACACTCAAACATACTCACACACTTACACATACACCCACTGACACACACACTAACATACACACTTATACATATACACACTCACATATCCACACACTCATATATCCACACTCACACACACATACACACTCTCACATACATATGCACACATTCACATACACACTTAAATACACACTCAAACATACATACTCACACACTCACACATACACACACAGAGGCAAACAGGGAGGTCAGCTCTGTGCCTGTCAATGAGCCTTCTGTATGCAGCAGCCCCCTCACAGCCCTCCTGCTTGGGATGTCCTGTAGCCAGCAGGATTGTGGGTAAGGGGCCGGCCGGGCCAGAGCCGCTGAGGAGCCTTGGGGGGAAAACTCCATTTCCTGGGAACTTGGCCGGATTCACTGTCAGCGAGCCCTAGAACTGGCGCCGTGGCTGCAGTGGTGGAGGTTGGGCCAGCAGGATGCAGCCTTGGAAGGTCCCAGCAGCTCAGCCGTGAAGGGAAGACCACCTCGGGTGGGCAGCAGGGGGCACATTGGAGTGGACAGAGCTCCAGGTTGGTTTTCCTTTTGTAACATGAATAAATGTTTACCACATAAGTGAGCAGAGCGGAGGGGAAGGGTGTGCGAGGTGCACGGGAGAGTGATGGGGAAGGAAAGGGAGGGAGGAAGGAGCGTGTTTAAGGGACAAGGAATCTATGGCAGGGATGTGGTAAAGTCAGGGCCATTGTGGCAAAACATTGCTGTGAGATTGAGCCTTTTTTTCCTAAAGGTCCCAAAGTCACTTTTACACTCTCTTGGGAAAATGGGACAAACAGCGGGAATGAGTGAATCACTGGAAAACAGGCGGTAAGTGTCAGCATTTGGTAAGAACAAGAGGCAGCTGCTGGCCTTCCTACAGACCCCAGAGCCTTCTCAGGGGACAGACTGATGCTTCCCCTTCTCAGGGGACAGACCGACGCTTCCCCTTCTGCACCAGCTGGGTCATCAACCCAGCAGTCACTAAGAATGGCATTCAATGCCCATAATATGGGACCATGGGAGGGTGGGGATTGGTAGAGAACTTTGTACTTCAGATCTTCCTCTACTCAGCAAGGAGCTGTGTGGTTGAGGGAAGAGAACTTTCCCTGAAGAAATGCCATGGCTTGTCTTGATCTAATGAAGGGGCAGTGATGTGCACTGGGTCAGCAGAGCTCTGGGTTCAAACCCTGCCTTGGCAATCACTAACTGTGTGACCTCAGGAAGTTTCTTCAACTTTCCAAGTTTCACTTTCCCCTTCTGTGAAATGGACATAAGAATACATCCATCTTTTTCACTTATATCAGATGGCTTGTTATCTTGGGGACGGGGAAGGAGGGAGGAGGGAGGAGAGGGAGAAAAAAAATTGGAACGCAAGGTTTTGGAAAGTGGAGTTTAAAACTATCTTTGCACATATTTGGAAAACTAAAATATTGTTAAAAGAAAAATAGAATATATCCATCTCTTTCACTTATATCAAATTGCTTGTTATCTTGAGGAGGGGGAAGGAGAGAGGAGAGGGAGAAAAAATTGGAACACAAGGTTTTGGAAAATGGAGTTTAAAACTATCTTTGCTCGTATTTGGAAAACTAAAGTACTGTTAAAAGCAATTTTCAGAACACATGCAGCTCATCATCCTCTGGTTTCCAAGCAGGGGAACCAGCTCTGAGAGCCTAAGCTTCTGATTGGGGAATTCAGCCCCAGGCCAACTGTCTCCAGCCAACTTCACTCCATGGCCTTCCCCATCTCCTTGCCCCTCTCTTCTCTGACTTAAGGGAAGAATTATTCAATCAATATGGGGGATAATCATAACATCATCCTGCCAGGATTGTTGTAAGGATTGGATGAGAAGATACTTGTATAGCTTAGCCCAATGTCAGGCACACTGTAGGGACTATGTAGAGTTAACCATCACCATTAACCATATATGAGTATATTGGGTTATATTAACCATCTAGGAGGCTAGGTAAAACTAAACATCTATGGTCCTATTACATGATTATATAGGGTTATATTAACCATCTATGGGGCTAGGTAAAGCTAACCATCACCATTAACCATCTAT
>JAJPUD010001152.1:459214-474064 GCA_023553655.1 Myrmecobius fasciatus
GGACTTCATTGGACATTACACCTGACACATGGCAGACCCCCGAAGAGGGGGAGCCCATCACCTTCCCAAAAGGGGCAGCTCACTTGCTGATAGCTCTAATTCTTAGGCAGTGTTCTCTAAGTTCCAGCCCCTATAGCCTTCTTTATACCTTCCCCCACTGAGCCTGGTCCTGCCTTCAGGGCCAAGCAGAACAAGTCCAATCCCTCCCCAGCACGACAGACCTTCCTGTATACACAGATAGCTTGTGTGTCAGACAAGCGGTCAACAAACATTGATAAAGTGCCTACTGTGTTCCAGACACCATGCTAAGCTCTAGGTGTACAAGAAGGGCAAAAGACAGTCTCTGTCCAAAACCCACAAGGTGGAGGAGACCACAAACAAACAGCTATGTTCAAACTAGCCATATTCAAGATAAATAAGAAATGATCATCAAAGAGAAGGCGCCAGAAGTAAGAGGGATTCTGGAAAACTTCCCGCACATGGAGAGGTTTTAGCTGGAACTTATAGGAAGCCAGGAGGCAGGGAGGGGGAGGGAGAGTTCCCTCATGTCCACTTCCTGCAGCCAATCTTCATGTGGCCTGGACCATCCTGAATGGCATTCTCTGGGCGCTCCCAAACTTATCGGTGCCCTTCTTATAAAACTGAACACAAGCCTCCAGCTGCGGCCTGCTGAGGGCAGGGAATGGAACCAGGATCTCCTATTTTGGGAAGCCACAGCCCCGCTTACCACAGCCCAAGATGGCACCTTGACTACTACATCACACTGCTGGCTCATCATTTTTCCAACCACCTGAGTGAGCTCTGTCCAGACCAGCTCAGCTGACACGGATGGAACTGAGTTTTCTGTCTACACACGAGGTTTTGCGTTCTTTCCTAGCAAATTCTTACTCAATTGACCCGAATGTTCAAGTCAGTCAAGAGCCTTCTGAATCCCCACTCTGTCATCCAGTGTCTTAGTAACTTGGGATGGTGGAGAAGTCTGGAAAGGCAGAAGCAAAGAGCAATAAAGAATGGTGGGTCTGACCCTTCCCCTAATGGGGGGCCCAGGAAAGACTTGCCTAAGGGAACAGGGGGCTGCAAAGGAGAGGGATGTTCCAGAGTGAGAAGTCAGCTAAGGCAGGACAGCCAGAAGGGGAAGGAGTGGAGGATTCCCAGAGTGCATGTGAGGGGCGATGATGAGAAAGCAGCCCAGAAAAATCATCTTGTGACGGAAAACTCTGAGGGCGGGTTCTTAACAAAAACAGGAGAAAGGCTGGGCCATAAATTAAGATTTCGTTATTAAAATAATAGTAGAATATTCATGTCTCTCAGATTATTGGAGATGGACAGTGAAGAAGCTTAAATGGAAAAGTTGCCATGTGATCCTAGAGGCAATGTGAGCCCAACAAGAGCTGATGAAGGCTGAACTGGAGGGGGCGGGATTAGGGGTGAAGAGAGAGAAGGGGATGGGGAAACTGAGGCTGACAAAGGCTATTTAAGGGTCTAAGAAGCACCAGGTCCAGCGCTCTGTCCACTGCACTACTGAGTTCTCTCTTGGTTCATGGATGGCAGAGCCCAGAGTCACAGAGCTGGGAAGAGTCTGAGCAGGATCTAAAATAATTTTCCTCCTCCTCCTTCCCCTTCTCCTTTCTCTTTCCCCCTCCTCTCCTCCCTCTTCCTCTTCTTCCCCTCCCCCTCCCCTTCTTCCTTCTCCCTCTTTCTCCTCCTCCTCCTCCTCTTCCTCCCCTTCCCTTCTCCTTTTTCCCTTCTCCCTCTCTCTCCTCCTCTTCCTCCTCCTCTTTCCCTGTGCCCAACATCTGCCCCCATTCCAGATTTCTGACAGGCAGCCTATCGGCCCCCACCTCCTCCCCAAGCCCAGCCCGAGCTCTCACCCACACTCGCAGGAGGTCACAGGGGCTCCCCTCATCCTGTCTGGTGGAGTCTCCATCGCCGGCTGGCAGCGCCGCCCGCCCCTCCTGGACTCAGGGGCACACGACAGGGATCCTCGGGCAGATGGAGAAAAGAGGCCGGGCCTGGGCATCTCCTGGCCACGGAAGCCAAGGGGCAATCCTACTCATCTGAGGAGGGAAACGCCAAAGTGAAAGGTCATCGGAGCTCTGAGGAGGAAGCCCCAGCCACCAGTGCTTCTCTGCTCCCCTGCCTGCCCCCTGCCCTCACCCTTCCTTCCCTGCCCACCCCCTGCCCCCTGCCCTCACCATCCCTTTCCAGCCCTTCACACATCTGGGGGGGGATCCCGTGGTTACTCAGCAGCCTGGGGGGTCTTTTATTTTTGGCTTTGTAACTGCCGGACTCTTGTTTATTAATTATTAAATGGCATCAGAGGGACCAGGGCAGCAGAACACTCTCTTCCCAGGAGCTGCTCACCCTGGAGAGTTCACTAGTTCTCAAACCAGACCCAGACTTGGGGGGGGGAGCGCCTCATCTTCCTTTACACACCCACCCTCCTCTGCCCCATTCCATAAGAGCCTGCAGTGAACCCAAGCCCGAGGCACAAGGGGGGAGGGGGAGGAAGGGGGGGCTGCCGTGCTGGCCCCATCCACCTCTGTATCCCCAGCGCTTACTCTCAGCTTGGCAAACAGTAAGTATCTAATAAGTACTTTTCCATTTCGTTCCTCTCAAAATCACAATGCATTTATTTACCTGCCCAACCACATTCCCCTACACACACACTCACACACACACTCACCCATTTACACACACACACACACATATACTACACATACACACACACACACATATACTACACATACACACACTACTCACACTCACAATTCACTTACATACTACACACACACACAACACACACACTAATTCATACACTCATACACACACATTCACACACTCACTACACACACAATCACACAGACACAATCATGTTCACACTCACTACACACACAATTCCATTCACACACACTACACACACAATCACATTCACACACACTACTCACACACACACACAACACACATACAACCCTCACAATCACACACATCATACTCACTCTCACACCCAAGTGCACCCTTCAGGACCACTCTCTGCCAAGCCGCACACACCGGGGGCTGCCAATGTGACCACCCAGGCAGCACAAACCAAGCCCACACCAATTCAGAGGTCATTTCCATTCCTTGTTCTCACCCCTTGTCTAACCCGCCCCCAAGGAACCTCTGCAGCTCATCACTGCCCTCTGTGCCAGGCACTTGGCGGCCACCACCGGCCCCTCCTGGCTTCGAATGCAGATCCAGACCAAGGCTGGCTCGTCCGAGGGAGCATTCAAACAGGGTGGCAAGGGGCGCCCCCGGACTCTCTTCCTGGACAAAAGTGCAGAAGCTTCGGGCAGAAGAAGGAAAAGGCCGGGAGTCAGGAGAAGTGCGGGCAGGGCTTCTAAACCCGAAGGCTAAAAGCCCAGCCAGGATCCCTTATGGCTAAGGAGTCTCGTCGTCGGTGAGTCCGCCTACCCCAGGGGAAGGACGACCAAAGGGGGAGCGGGTGGGGGAGAGGATCTTGATGGAGCCCAAGCTTGTTCTTATCAAGTGACTACAGACCGCCGGGGCAGAAGGAAGAAAGAGATGAGAGCTTTGGGGGAAAGATCCCAGGTCTGCTCACAATAGTAATAGTAATAGTAATAGTAACAGTAATAATAATAGTAATAAATAGTAATAGTAGTAATAATAGTAACAGTAATAATAATAGTAATAGTAATAAATAGTAATAGTAGTAATATTAGTAACAGTAATAATAATAGTAATAATAATAAATAGTAATAGAAGTAATAATAGTAACAGTAATAATAATAGTAATAGTAATAAATAGTAATAGTAGTAATAATAGTAATAGTAACAGTAATAATAATAGTAATAGTAATAAATAGTAGTAATAATAGTAATAATAAAAGTAAGAGTAATAACAATAGTAATAGTAATAGTAAGGGAGGGCTCAGTGTCCCAGATATTTGCCCAGCAGCTCGTCATTTAACTTCCACTGATGAGTTTTTCTTATGAAAGATGGAAGGACCAAGAAGGGGATAGCGATCTACTCTGGACCTCATTTTTCACAGGAGAAATTGTTGAGTGTTGGGGGGTCTGGGAAATGGCCCATCCTTCTGACAATAAATTGAATGTTTAAAAAATCATCAAGCTTTTCTTGTGCAGCAAGATAATTGTATGAATATGTATGCATACATTGGATTGAACATATGCTTCTATCATGTTTCACATGTATTGGACTATTTGCCCTCTAGGGGAGGGTGTGGGGGAAGGGGGCGAAATTGGAACACGAGGTTTTGCAAGGGTTAATGTCAAAGAATTATTCATGCATAGGTTTTGTAAAGAAAAAGCTTTACTAAAAAATTATCAAGCATTTAGTTTTTCTCCTTCCCCTCTCCCCTCCCATTTCTTTCATCCATCTTCATTTTTATTTACTTCCCCCCTCTTCCTCTGTTTCCATATTAACTTCAATATATTCTAAACCAAACTCTGTGAGTGGGTGTGTGTGAGTGTAAGTATGAATGTGTGTGAGTGTGAGTGTGTGTGAGTGTGAGTGTGAATGTGTATGAATGTATGTGTGTGTGTGTGAGTGTGAATATGAGTATGAATGTGTGTGAGTGTGTGAGTATGAATGTTTGTGTGAGTATGTGTATGAGTGTGAATATGTGAGTATGAATGTGTGTGAGTGTGTGTGAGTGTGAGTGTGAATGTGTGAGTATGAATGTATGTGTGAGTGTGAATATGAGTATGAATGTGTGAGTGAGTGTGGGGGGGGGATGAGTGGGTGTGAGTGGGTGTGTATAGTTCAAGCGATGTGACTCCCGACCAGCACACCTTCACCTTCTTGGTTTGTATGGATTTTTACTTGAGCACCCTCATGTGAGATGAGAAATCGATAGAACTTAAGCCCAAGGTAAGACGGTAAGAAAGAACCAAACAAGCTCCCCTCCAAGAGTCTGTCCCCTGCCCGGATAAACTCCCACCAGGGACACTGGTGAATGCACAGATGTGACCGCTGAGTAAATTCTCAGGGACCTTTAAGACCTTGGAGAATAGGAGGTCAGCCCAAGGACTAGAGAAAGGTCAATGTCCTCGTTTTCAAAATAAGAAAAGAGACTAATTTACTTGACTTTTCATCCTGGAAAAGTTCAAGAACATAATTTAGAAAAAATCAATTTATAAACCTGAGAAGAAACAATTACAAACAATTGGACTGTTCTCTGGGGGGCCAACATCCCAATGATAAATGTCTCCACCTGAGCTACCTCTCCATCCATGGCCAGGCCCAGCCTGGGAAGACTAACCAAAGCTGGGAATTCATGACCTTTAAAGGGCGCCAATAAGGATCAGAGGAGAATCCCAGGAATGATATCTTCCCCAAAGTCCATAATACATTTCAGCTGAGTCACATCCATATTTTTCAAAAAATGAACCACATAAATTTAGAAGAAAGAGGAATGGATTTATCTCAACTACAGAAGGGAAATAAAATTTTATCTATTGAACAAATAGGAAAACTTATAAAAGGACAAGGTAGATGGATTCAATTACATACAAATAAAACATTTATTTTCCATTAAAAAACAACATAACCAAAATAAAAAGAAACACATTAGATTAGGAGAAATATCTGAAGCAAATATATCTAAAATTTGACAAAGTATATTAAAAAACGGACACAATCGTAGCACCATTCTCTAAAGTCAATTCTAATGGACTACCACACATCCATGAGATTGGCAAAGATAAACAAAAATATGTCAATGCAGAGTGTATTGAGGAACATATACATTGCTGAGGGAATTGCAAAATGGCAGAATCTCTTGGGAGAACAGACTGGAATCCCTGGAAAAAAAATACTATCCCATTATTGAAATTTAAATGAAACTTTATACATAGGAAAAGTACATCTCAAGGTATAGCTCTGTGATTGAGTAGATTCTGCACTAGTGGAGCCTACTTAGTAGAGTTGTGGACTTATCAATATGGGATCTCCCACTATGGATACAGCCTGGGAACTATTGAACAAGCTTTCCATGGAACTTCTCTGGGGCCTCACCCAACTCAATGGAGGCAGCTACCAGTGGGGCACAAGGACTGCCAACCCACCATGTCTCCCTTGCACTGTGTCCCCTGTCTTTTTTCCCATCAGACTTCTCTGCTGACTCCTTTTACACCATTTCTGCTGCCTCATTTGTCACTTGTGATGGGCCTCCCAGGAGGGCTGGCCCACTGGCCTTTGTTCAAGCCTTTCTTCGGCACCTCAAATGGTCCAGATCTGAAGGCCACACAGGAACGCAGGTGGGATACGGATGTCCATCCCAGAGAAAAGCTCTAGGTCACTAAAAGTACTTTCCAACCGACCAAAGACAACCCAGTCTCCTCTCCTGCTGCTGCTCATTCTGGGCCATCTATTTTCCATCCAGAGTCTTTCTAAGAAACACACACTGACAGATCAGCTCTATCAGAAGCCCTCCAACTACATAAGAAGCCAGTAAGCATTTATTAAGTCCCTGCTGTATGCCTGACTACTCTGCGTTCAATGCTAAGGATAGAAAGAAGGCAAAGGAGACAGTTCTTCCTCCCGAGGGGCTATGTCAGTATAAAAAGAGAGACGACGTGCAAGCAATCATGTGGAAAAGTGATGGAGAGGAACAATGGATAGAGAGGGGGTACAAATAGGAAGGTGCCAGAGAGCAGATGGCTTTCACATCTGATCCTGGGGACATGAATGTCCCTGAGGCTCGGGAGTGAGGGCGCACTGGGGGAGGGAGAGCTGTGCTTAGAAAGAAAGCTTGGACAAACATTTTTTCCTCCAGTGTTCCTGCTAACGGCCCCATTTCTAAAGTGCTTGTGGGATTCTTGTCCACATCCTTTGAACGGGAGCTCCCAAGTCATTCTGACTGCTAGCAGAGAGAAGCTGGCACCTCCCTGGGCAGGACCTCGGCTTCCCTGCCCACAAGCTGTCCCCTCTGGGGGTGCCATCCCTCCCTGCTGCCTCCTCACTTAGGTGAGCTGCTCTCAGGTCACACTTCTCTTGTCAGCTAAAAACTAGCCTTGGCTAACCCAAGACAGCACACTCACACCTGCTGCGTTTCATCTGACCAGGTGCTCTCGCCCGCCAGTGTCCCTTGGGGCCCCAACTCTGTCGCCCACTGTATTAGTGGACCCTTCCGGCTTAGTCTCACCCCAAATGCAACAAGAACAACAGCATCGATACCGTTCTCCGATCATCGACAATCACTTAAGACAAAACTAAGCACAAGATCAAGCCAACAAACATTTACTGAGGGCTCCCTGTGTGCCAGGCACTGAGCTTAGCGCCCCAAGAATACAAAGTGGGGCAAAGGCAAGAGCCCTGCCCTGAAGGAGTTCCCATTCCAACAGCAAAGACAACATGCACACAAAAAAGCATTCACGAGATAGAGATGGAAGGTGCCACCAGGTGACAGGACCTGAGATGGAAGGAGCCTGGGAATAGCCTCTCACAGGAGGGGAGATCTGAGCCGAGGCTTGAGAGAGGTTGAGAGGAAGACGGGGCGTCCTAAAGGTGGGACACAGCCAATGAAAAGGCACAGGATGGCAACTGGGATGCATGGAGGCAAGGAGGCAAGGTGTGAGAAGACAGGGAAGGAGGTTTCAATTCCAATATTTGATACCTGATCCTATGCTGAGGGAAATGAGGAGAACCAGGAGATCATTATACACGGCAACAAGACTATACAATGATCAATTCTGATGGACGTGGCTCTCTTCCACAATGAGGTGATTCAGATCGGTTCCAATTGTTCAGTGATGAAGAAAGCCATCTACACCCAGGGAGAAGCCTGTGGGCACTGAGTCTGGACCACAGCATAGCATTTTCATGCTTTCTGTTGTTGTTTGCTCGCATTTTGTTTTCTTTCTCAGATTTTTTTTCTTCCTTCTTGATCTGATTTTTCTTGTGCAGCAAGATAACTATATATATATTGGATTTAACATTTTATTTTAACATATTTAACATGTGTTGGACTACCTGCCATCTAGGGGAGGGAGTAGGGGGAAAGGAGGGGGAAAAATTGGAACAGAAGGCTTTGCAAAGGTCAGTGTTGAAAAATTACCCATGCATATGGTTTGTAAATAAAAAGCTTTAATTAATTTAAAAAAAGATATTTGATCCTAAAAATAAAAGGAAGTCAGTAGCATTTATTGAGCAGGGGGGTGGTCTAGCCAATCTTCTGCTTTAGATCAATCACTTTGACAGGTGAGTGAGAACGAGCTACAGGAAAAGAAACATGGGGACAGGAGACCAATGAGCAATCAGTACAAGAGTCCAGGTGTGAGGTGAAGAGAGTCTGCCCCAGCAAAGGTAGAGAGCAGAAGCAATATGAGTATTAAAATACTCAATGTGGCAAGATCTGGTAAAAGACTGCATATGAGAGTTGGATGTGAGGGAGGAGTTGAGGATGACATCAAGGAGTCTCGATAGCTGGGAGGATGAGAATGAAAAGAAAGTTGGAAAAAGGGGAGGAATTGGGAGGTAATAAGTTCAGTTTTAGAAGCATTAATTTTGAGTTGTCTATAAGACATAAAATTTGAAATGTTCAATAAGCATTTGGTGATACAAAACTAGACTTTTAGAGAGAAATACCAGGGCAAGACAGATAACATAGACCTGAGAATAAAGCTTATAGAAATAATGATAGAATCCATGAAGTCCCCAAGAGATTACAAAGTAGAAAAAAAAAGAGAAAATACAGGCCAGAGCCTTGGGGGCACCTACAGTAAGAGAGTGTTATATGGACAATGATCCAGCACAAGAATCTGAGAATGAGCAATCATACAATTAGTGGAAAAACAGGAGAGCAGCATGTGCCTTACCTGGGAAGCTCAGCTCTGGCCATAAATAAACCTTTTTCTGGACATAGAAACAATGTTTATGTCAGAGCATATAAGCAAGTTCTGGGTTTGTGCCGTTATTCATGGATAGGTTGAAGAGTCTAAAAAGAATGGCGAAGACCATATCATATGAAAATCAGTCCAAAGACCTTGGAATTCTCAGGAGAGAGAGAGAGAGAGAGAGAGAGAGAGAGAGAGAGAGAGAGAGAGAAACAGGGAGAAACAGGGAGAAAAAGGATAAAAGGAGAGAAAGAGAAGGAGAGTTATCTTCAAGTATTTGAAGCCCTATCACATGGAAAAGGAATTAGATTTTTCCTGTTTCAGCCAGAGAGCAGTGCCAGAAGCAATGGGGGTTGGGGGAGAAGGGGCATTACGGAGACAACTACCCATCGCTGTAACTTGAATAGGAACCTATTGACTCAGAATTCAAATCGATGCTTAAGAAATGCCTAATTTACTGAACTCTACTATGTATACCTAGATGGTGATCTTCATCTTCCTCAGGATGTGCTCGCTGTTCTCAGGTATTTTCTAGTTAATCATTATTATGGTGAGGTACATTAAGACCATTTTTATGTTTCTATTATTTCTGAAAATGGTCATCTGGGATGGCAGAGGGAAGCAAATGTTCTGTACTCCTCTTCCTCAAAGTACTTCCCTTGCCCATGTTCTCAATTTGGTGGTTTTCTGGTATCGTGACCACAGCAAATAGACCACATAAGAAGATTGCTCTTACTGCAAGGGAAGGAATGAGGGAAGAGGGGCAGAAACTGCTCTGCTATGACCCCAAAGACCAAAATGAAGCTGTGTCCCCCCAAGAAGGGACTGTCCCCTCTGCCCAAGAAGGAAAGAGGGAACACTAGGATAGCTCAGCAACCCCCATCCTTGGCTAGCTAAGCCAGCTGTCAATCAGAAACAGGCCAGAAGGCCAAAGGGGTTGAAGAGAAACATATGCCCCTGGACTTGTGAATCCATTTCTCATCAAGGAGAACAGTGATATACCTAGGAAAGGGTGCTAGACTTGGGAACTAGGAAACTCAGCATTGAAACCTAGCTCTTCCCCAGCAATGGGGCCCAAAGGAGCAGAAGAGGCTTCCAAGAATGCTCCAAGTCTCACCGTTCTTGAACTGCCCACAAATACCCATTTCATTACTGGTAATCAAGATTTGCTGAATGCCCAGTGGTGCCAGGCAGGGGTACTAAGAAGACAAAAGGGAAACAGTTCCTGCCTTCCAGGAGATTACAGGCTATCAGGGAAAACAATGTTTACATGTAACAATGCCTACATGGAAGTATCTACAAGTAGAGATAATCTAAATCTAAAGTTGTTTCATGGTGACAGTGGGCAGAGGAGGGACTGATTGCTCAGGAGATCGGCAAAGACTTTGTGCAGAAGGTGACATTTAAATCAACCCCTGAACGAAACCAGAAATTTGAACACGTCAAAGAGAGGAGAGTGAACATTCCAAGCAAGGGAGGAATAGTGCAAAGTCACTGAGATGGGATGATGGAGCTCTGTGTGTGTGGACCATGAGATGAGTTAATAGAGCTCTGTGTGTCTGAACTATGAGGTGAGATGATGGAGCTTGATCTGTCTGGACCATGACATGGGATGATGGAGCACCATGTATCTGGACTGTGAGATGAGATGATAGAGCCCTGTGTGTCTGAACTATGAGATGGGATGATGGAGCTCCATGTTTGTGGACCGTGAGATGGGATGATGGAGCACCATATGTATAGACCATGAAATGGGATTATGGAGCTCCATGTGTCTAGACCGTGAGTTAGGATGATGGAGCACCATATGTGTGGACCATAAAATGGGATAATGGAATGTTGTGTTTGTAGACTATGAAATGGGATGATAGAGTGCCATGTATCTGGACTAATGGGGGCATGAAGTAGAATAATAGGTAATAAGAAAGGTCAGACCGTGAAGGGTTATTGTCTTCAGGGTAATAGGGAGCCATTGGAGCTTCTGGAGCAGGGGGATAACACGGTCAGACCTGAGCTTTGGAAAGATCATTTTGGGTGAAGATGATGATAAAGATAATGAAGAATATGATGAAGATGATGATGAAGATGATGAAGATGGTGGTAGTGCTGATGAAGATGATGAAAATGATGATGAGGATGATGTAGTAGTGATGAAGATGATAATGATGATAAAGATAATGAAGAATATGATGATGGTAAAGATGATGCTAGTGGTGATGAAGATGATGAAGATGGTGAAAATCATGATGAAGATGAAGATGAGGTAGTGGTGATGAAGATGATAATGATAAAGATAATAAAGATGATGCTAGTGGTGATGAAAAAGGTGATGATGAAGATGAAGGTGGCGATGACGATGATGATGATGATGATGAAGATGAAGATGAAAACAATGATGATGAAGATGGTGTAGTAGTGATGAAAATGACAATGATGATAAAAGAGAATGAAGAATATGATGACAATAAAGATGATGCTAGTGATGAGGATGAGGATGATGATGAAGGTGGTGGTAGTAGTGATTATGAAGATAAATATGATGGTGAAGATGATGATGATGGTGGTGGTTGGGATGAGAAGGAAGATAACAGCCAGCATGTATAGAGCACTTCCCAAGCCTAACAACGACTGTAGACAGTAGGTGCTCTGACTGTTCTCCTTTCTCCGTTGAGGAGCCTGAGACTTGTACAAGGTTACCCAGCTAAGTAAGTGTCTCGTGTGGGATTTGAACTCAGTCCTCCTCACTCACTATCCATTTAGCTAACTCCTATCTAAGCTTAATTCTCTCTCTCTGCTGGACCCTACCCAGCATTATCTTCACTCTCTTCCCAGAACTTTGCTTTCCCTGCTACTTCTCTGACCTACCCGCCCTGGCCCAATCCTCCTTGATTTTTGTGCCTTCCCTCCGCTGACCACTTCCCACCTCTTCTGTCCATATCTTACTGATACAAGGTTGTTTGCATGTTGTCTCCCCCCATTAGGCTTCAAGCTCCCCAAGGCCAGGCACTGTTTTTGCCCCTTTTGTCTCCTTAGCGCATCGCGTGGCATACAGCAGGTGCTTAATAAATGCTTATTGACTAAGTGACTGCCTGTTTCTCATTGGACTGTGACAAGATCTTTGAGATGGGAGATAGCTCGGTGATCCAGTCCGACCTTCTTCCTCTGTAGAGAAGGACCCAGAGACCCAGAGAGGGGAAGTTTATATAGCTCAACTGAAAAATATGGCCTTCATTGTGGACATGCCCCCAGGCTGTCTCTTGGTAAGGGGGGACCCCGTGGAAGGTTAGGAGGAAAGGGACCACAGCGGGAGAGAACCCCAGGGAAGGACGGGTCTCCACGGCCCCGGCGCAAACCGGCTGTTTAAAGCAATCGCCAACATGGCAGACGCGCCATGATGTGGCTCCGGGCAGCCTGGGATTAATGGAAATTCACTTGGAATAACTGACTTATGCAATGTCCACACCTGCTAACTGATGACACTTGTTTCTTCCATCACCCATCCACCCAGAATCTGGGGGGGGGGGCAGGAAGGAGACAAAGTAAAGGAGACCCCCCTGCCCCCCAACTAATGCCAGGGTGGAATGGGCCGAGGACAAGGGGAGTTCAGGAGGAAGCCCATAATGAGGAGATGGGGGAAGGGGTTACAAGAGCTCTGCTTTGGAACAAAGGGGACCCGGCCCTGAATTGTGACTGGCCATGGCTAAGCCCCTTGCTCCCACCCCCCAGTGAGACTCAATTTTCTCCTTGTAAGAGGGAAGCGGGCTGGGGGGAGGGGGTACCTGAGGTCCCGCTGGCTCTGCTGGCAGAGCTGCCCCCACTCCCAGCCCTGGCTCCCTGCTCTTATCAGCTCTGCCCAAGATCCTTAAAATAAACCTTCCTCTGCCCTTATCGCTCTCCAGGAGAACGGAGCGGGCAAGGTTTTTAATGTCTCCGGGCCCTGAGACAACAAGCCATAAAACCCGCACCAAGGGCAAAGCAGGCGCTGCCTGCTGGGGAAACAGCCTTCCGGGCTTCTGGGAACGAATCAGGACTGAAAGGCTAAAAGGAAAGCGGGACCGCTCTGCCGGCTGGGGGGAGAAAGGCGCCCTGCTGCTCGCAGGGGCAGGACGACTCTGGCCCGACACGGGGGCTGCTCCTCCCTTCTCCCAGCCTCCTAAAAGCCCCGGGCCCCCCCCGCCCACCCAAGGGGCCAAGGCACAAACAAGGGGAGAATTCCTGAAAAGCTGGGCCCCTCCTCTGGAGATCTCCAAGCCAAACTGGAGGTCTGGGGGTCAGGGATGTGTGGGGAGCCCACACCTGAGCCTCTGGAAGCAAGTCCCCCCCCCAGCTGGAAATGAGCTTTCCCACAGGGAAGGCCCCTCTAACCACTGACCTGTAGAGCTAGGACAGAAACTCTCCAACAACTTTCTCACTCCTCCCCCTCCCAAGAAAAGTGGAGGCTCTGAGGCCAGAGGGACCTCCAAGGCAGGGAGACCGGGGAGCCAGGCCAGGATTCAAACCATTCTCCATCAGCCAGGGCCAAGTCCCCACCAGTCACTTCCAGGAGACACATGAAGCCCCACACTTAGGCCTCGGGTCCAGGGTCCGGCCCATGGCAGAGCAGGAGGTCAGGAAGGCTCCCGACAGCCAGAGCCAGAGGCCAGCAAGGTCATGATCGGACCTTCAAGGCCTCAGACCCACACCCTCCGGGCCTGAGGATGGGGCTCACAGCCCACATCCTCCGGGGCTGAGGACGGGGCTCCCTAAGAGGCTGGCCAGGCTGAGAAGTCCCCTCCCTCTGGCAGAGGGGCTGCCCACCTTTTCTAGGTCCTCCTCACTCAGCTAGCCAG
Organism: Myrmecobius fasciatus; assembly: GCA_023553655.1. Classification (NCBI taxonomy): domain Eukaryota; kingdom Metazoa; phylum Chordata; class Mammalia; order Dasyuromorphia; family Myrmecobiidae; genus Myrmecobius; species Myrmecobius fasciatus. The sequence continues at coordinate 472,903 of JAJPUD010001152.1, forward strand.
GCCTGATGGGCTGTGACCTCCCCTGAGAGCCTCGAAGCACGTCCACACACCCCGAGACGTGGAAATCAAAGCTAAAATGGCCACGCTGGGAAGCCAGCGGCTCTCACTTAAGAAACCATTCTTGGGTCTAAAAGCGGAGCCGTCCTCTCAGACGCTCAGTCTCTTGCCAGAGAGCCCCCCCCCCAGAGAGCCTCCCCCAGAGAGCCCCCCAAAGAGCCCCCAGACAGGCCCAGACCTCGCGAGAGGCATTGTGGGAAGCAGGGCCAGGCCCAGTGAATGCTCACTGCCCTAGGAGGCCGCAAGGGGCCTCCCCAGAGGAGGCTGGTCTTCACTGGCCCCAATGGGGTTCCGTGCTTGCGATTACTTCCTGGATTCTAGCTTGGAGATGTCAAGCTGAAATGTAGTTCAGGGACCGTGGGGGGCTGCTGCAGGAAGGGCTCTGGAGTCAGAGGTGCTGGGTTCTAATTCTGACCACACCCCTGGCCTGGAGGGAGCCATGGCCAGAGAGCCGGAGGACGGGCTCCTTGTCCCACTTCCCGGGCTAAAACTCTGGGGCTCCTGGCTGGAGCTGCCAAGTGGGATTTCCTAAACTTTTAATGGGAACATAGTGTTTTGAAGGCAGCAAGCTTGACTCTGAGGGTCTCCAGGTGTTGCCAGGGGCCCCAGGGGTCCCAAGACAGAGAGACCGAAGAGCCCAAGCTCTAGGGAAGGATGCCCTCCCCCACTGGGCCCCTCCCCATCCCTGCTCCCAGACTTCCCCTCTCTGCCTCCTCCCTAAGGCCAGAGCATGGGCTCCTCCTCCCCCCTTAGTTTTATCTCAAACCCCCTGGTCCCCAACCCTGACTCTTCTTAGAGTCTCTGGCATGGAGTGCTCTCCTTTTCCTCTGCACAAGCCCTTGGGCCCTTCCTCCATCATCTCCTCAGGCCTCCAACCAGAAACCAGCCTCCTCCTCTTCCCCTCCACCATCCCGAAGTCTTCAGCCTCCCCTAGAGATTTGCTCATCCCTTACTGCCAGCAAACATGGCCAAGCGGGTCCCATCCATTAAAAAATAAAGTCAAATAAAAATCAAAGGAAAGGGAATGGAAGGGAAGGAAGGAAGAAAGAAAAGGAGGGAGGGAGGGAGGGAGGAAAGAAGAAAGAAAGGAAAGAAAGAAGGAAGG
>JAJPUD010001153.1:0-68847 GCA_023553655.1 Myrmecobius fasciatus
GGTGGGAGAGTTTATTTAATTTGCAACGGGTATCTCCCATGCAGAACAGAGTGGCTGGTACATAGAAAATACTTGGCAAACTTCCATTGAATTAAAGGTACAACTACTCCCACAACATATTAGCAAAAGTGATCCTCTGAAACATGGTCTAGTTGAAAAAATTAAAAACAAATAAATTTAATAATTTTTTAAAAGTTATTTTCCCATAAGATCAGAAAATCCCAGTCTCAGTTCTATTCCCAACTCTATGACCTTGAAATAGTGCCTCTTTTGGGTCCTCTTTCATTATCTAGGAAAAAAGAGCTACCCTGGCTACCTCACAAGGTTGAGAAAACAAATGTGGAAATACTTTAGAGTTGAAAATGTTACCCATATGTAAGAAATCTTGATGTGTGCTTATCAAGAACCTAGTAAGTTCCAATACATAAACAGAATGACAAAATCTCATATCTAGCTGGTCTTTTATAGATTTCTCAGTCAAGAGTACCCAAGTGGAGAAGCAATCAGGTAGAGAAAACACCCCAAGTTCCTTTAAAATTTGTGGCTGCTATTGTTCAGTCTTGCTTGACTTTTCATAACCCTACTTGGGGTTTTCTTGGCAAAGATACTAGAGTGGTTCACCATTTCTGTCTCCAGCTGATTTTACAGATGAGGAAACTGAGGCATACAGGGCAAAGTGACTTGCCCAGGATCACACAGATAGGAAGTGTCTGAAGTCATATTTGAACTCAGGAAGATGAGTCCTTTTGACTCCAGGCCATCCCAGAGCACTCAACTTCTGTGTCACCTAGCTGCCCTCCCCAACTGTTACCTCCTCACACAAACCAACATGAGGAAACATGCAAGGATTTGTGATACATGCATACATATATATGTGTATATATATGTGTGTGTATGTGTATATAGTTTATACTTTTATGTGAACACATTGTCTTCCCCTATAGAATGAAATTTCTAGAGAGCAGGGACTATTTCAATTATCTTTGTATTCCTGAAGTCTAATCCTATACCTGGAACATAGTAGGTGCTTAATAAATATGTACTAATTATCAAATTGATTCATCAGAATAAGGAACTCTTGCCACTTAATGTTTGTTGATTGACTCACCAACATAAAGGTCTTTTTCCACATGCAAAAGAAAGCAGAATTGATTCATCAGTAAAGAAACTCACCAACTTCTAACTTCCTAGCTAAAAATTAGGGAGTTGCCAGAGGCATATAGAAGCTAAATTACTCACTCAGAGTCACAAAGCTAGACTCTCACTGAGACTCCAACTCACTTCTTCCTGACCTAAAGCATAGCACTCTATCCGCTAAGTCAAAAATTAGGAACAGAAGTTAAAAGAAGATGAATATTGAATTCATGGATTTTGTGGAACCCACAGAGACACACCCAATATATAGTAAGAAGGGCTGCTTGGCTCATGGGCACACTGAAATATCCACAATGGGCCTGGGAACAGCCCATTTTATCTTTTATGTTTATGGAACAGCCAGTATAGTAGACAAATCAAAATACAACTGCATTGTATGTATAGTTTGTGATTTAATATTCACTTCCTTTCTGTTGGTGCTTATTTTCTCATTCATGACAATAAAATATTGTTTGGGCCACCCTCCAACTAGTTAAACAGGTTGGGATTTTTAATCAGAAACTCCAAGTAACCCTTAAGAGTCTGAACAAATATCTCATAAGAGGAAAGCAGGAAGAGAAATTCTTCCTCACTCCCCGCCCCTGCCTTCTGTCTACTATAAAGACCGATCTTTCTTGCAGCTTCCAAGTCAATTTGCACTTTCTTGGTATCTTGCTTCCTAAAACCCAAAGGAAAATAACATTGTATGATAGAAGACGTATGGTCCCAGGATTTAGCAGCTACCTCCATGTAGCCCCAGACTTCCATGCACTAACTGTGTTACCTTCTCTATGTACTATCATGTCTAAAAAATTAGGGGGATTGAGCACTGAGGGCTGTTCCAGCCCAAACATTCTTATTATTTAAGAAAAGAAATCTGGTGCTTGTGTGTGGGTTCGGGTTTTTTTGAGGGTTTTTATTTTTTGGAAGAAGGATGGTGTCAACCTTGTACTGAGATCCAGCTGAGAAGCAACACCTGCTACGACATCACCAATATTTATATCTTTCAAAATATAGAACTTTACTGAGATTGCTAAGAAGCTGCAGACTCACGACTCATTAACTGACAAGGTGTGAATGTGTTTCCATAGGACTTCTAGGCGTCACCTTTATTTTAAGCATAAGAGAAAATCAGCTGTAATGCAAGTAACCCAACAGCTGTGTTTTCATCTTCGAAAACATTTTGACGTCATCACCACCATGCATGAGCCCTAAAAAAAGGGGGCAGCCACTAGTTTCCTTTCTTTTATTTTTATATCCCCGAGTCACGACCAGGAACCCCAGAAAACCTTACCCAATGAAAGTTTCATCAAAAAAGGAATTGGTATTTTCGATGGGATCTGCCCTTTTTCACACCATCACAGGTGAATGATTGTGGGGTATGTCAAACTGCATGGCACACTTCTGATGCTTACAAAAGGAATCAGATTAGGCAGTAAATTAAACCTGTGCAGGTGGACTGAAAGAAATGCCCACTCAACTCTCATTGTCCACAGAGTATTTTTAGTCCTGGGACAACCTTTCCCACCATCCAACCAGCATAAGCTCAGAAAAGCAAACTTACTATCAAGCAATAGTTAACTAAAAAACAATTATCAAATTAATTCTAAATATATATTTTCCACATTTTTCCAAACAACTATTTCCATATTTGACTATATTTTCCAAGTATCTATTTCTATGCTTTCCAAATATATATTTATTCTTTGTCAGCTCTTTAAAATGGGGGTAGGAAGTACAAAGAAGTGGGTTGGGGGTATGGAACCATTCTATTTTAATGCTCTAAAGACAACTTCAGAAACTGTTTTGAAGAACAAAATTATTTTTTCATCAATCTGTATAGATAATTAGCAGTTGGCAGGACAGGAAAAGGGTCAGATTTAGATAGTCTGAACTCCCAGCTCTAAGTATCTTTAGGCCTAGATATTATATAAGAGTTAAGGCTGAAAAGTACTTGGGTGGCCTTTATCAAAATTCTCTTTCCAAAAGAAGCAACATTTTATTAGGAAAACAAATAACCTAAGTTTGAATCCTACTGGGCTATTCATTTTAAGGCCCTTTTCAGATCTAAATCCTTCTATCCTATGCTGCTCAGTGAGACTGAATAGAGCCTGTGATCCAGGATATAATGTCACCTCATTCTCTTCAGTGGACCCAGATTTCTAGGTGAATCCTTCCCACATATTTTCTCTTCTCTCTCAATCTAGTACTTTTGTGATAACTCAGTCTCATTTCCCTTCCAATTAGGGGTGATCTCTATGGGTCCAGACATCTGGGTAGAAGATCATTACTGTTCTCTCCTCCTCCTCACCACATTTTCCCCTACTTTTCTTCATCTTAGCCTTATCTCTCCAGCTGAGACTGCAAATTCCCTGAGAACTCAACTGCATCTTCTCCCTTTTCACAGGTCAATTTTAGATTGCATGGCAAGGGTCAAATCAAAGGTACCTTAAAAGACTTTTTCATTGATTGATATAGACAGAGAAAGCTGCAACTAAGAAAAAAGAAAATTTTCCCATCTCTGACATGAATTGTCATTCAGAAAACTATATTCTGACTATCCATTGCCATAGCAATTTCAAAGCACTGCTTTATATATTATTTCATTTGATCCTTGCAACATTACTATGAGAGAGGCAGGATATGGCATGGTTCATTTTGTAGATTGCAAAGTGAAGGCCAGCCAGGTGGTATTGTAGATCCAACACAGAGCCTGGAGTCAGGAAGATGTGAATTGAAATCTGGTCTGGGCCATTTTCTAGCTGTTCTACATTAGGTAAATCATTCTGCCTCAATTTTCTCATTTGTAAAATGAGGATAACATGGTTATTAGTCTCAAGATTAAATGAGACAATAATTGTAAAGTTCTTATCACAGTGCCTGGGACATAGTAGATGCTTCTTCATTCCTCCCCCATCCCTCCATCCCCCAAGAGGTTAAGTCACTTGACTATTGTCAATAAATCAAGCAGAGCAAGGATTCTCCAGCTGTTTCCATCACAACAAAGTCAAATATCACACACACACACACACACACACACACACACAACACCATAAAAGAAAGAGAGAGAGAGAGAGAGAGAGAGAGAGAGAGAGAGAGAGAGAAGATAAAAGGTACTCTCAGATTAGAAGAAAAATAAAGGTGGTGTTGTGGGACACTTGCCTTTTACTGAGATGCAATTAAGGAACAGATTGCCCAAGGGCTCAGAAAACCACACATGAATAATGACTCCACCTTATACTCAAATCATAAAACTTTTATATCCTGGATGACACGTTTGCTCTCCCTTATTAATCTAGGAGCCAAAATATCTATTGACAAATTGCCTCCATCACTTCTGGGCACAAAACTGCTTTCCCATTTTGCTCTAATAAAGCCATATCAATCCAGGACTTTAGAGGACAGAATATAATCCTTCCTGTCTATTTATCTCTAGCAGTTATCACTATGGAGGCTCATAGAGCTTGTACTAAGTATACTCAACTGCCATTCTCTTCTCCTAATGACTTAACCAATAACTATCCATATCTGAAAAGATATTTTCTGTCCTTGATAACATGGCCAAGGTCAAGTTGGACTAAAAAGGACAAATTTAGAGAACTATGACTGGATAATCCTAGATTTTAAGCTTAAAGGGGCTTTATAGATCATTTAATTCAAACCTTTTATTTTATAGTCAATCAATATGCATTTATTAAGCACCTATTATATATGTGTGCGTGTATATGTGTGTGAACTAATTAAATTAACTGCTAAATTAAATAAAGCACCTACTACATATAAGTTAATTAAATTAAACAAAATCCTTAGTTAAAGGAAGAGAATACAAAGACAAAAGATGGTTCCTTCCCTCAAAGAGGTTAAAATCTAACAGAGGAGACAATATGCAAATACTTATGAACAAACTATTATGAAACTAAATCAGGAAAGGGAAGTAATCACCACAGTCATTCATAGTATAACAGAGTACATTTGAACCCCACACCTAATGTATAAGACTCAGAATATCTTGAATATTAGGACCTAGCTGGGCACAATGTCAAATCTGTGTCAAAATATTAGTGGGGCAGAGGCAATGTATACACACACACACACACACACACACACACACACACACATCCTGCTCACAATAAATATACCATACAATATAATAAAATTTATTACTGATTTTTTTAAATAATGCCCTGCCTTCCTTTATTTAATAAGAGCAGTTTGCCTTACAGATAGGTAGAGCTGGAACCTCTTTCAGGAAAATGTCAAGGTGCCTTTAAGACTTCCCAGCCTAGCCCACTCCACCCCCCAAAAATCTGAAATTATTAGAACAAAAACTCATATTCTCCAAGCTCCTCACTTTATAGATAAGAAAACTAAGGTCCAGAAAGGTAGGGTAAAGTGACTTGCCCAATGTTACAGAAGCAATAGCAGAACAAGAGCTACAACCCAAGGTACCTAATGCTGAAATGAGAACTTTTTCTATAACTGGGTTGCCTTTACTTGCCTAACCTCTCTGATACCTGGAATGCTAACATTAGAATTTGAGCTATTCAGCTTTTAGGCCTGGAAAAACATAAATTCTCTTTATCAGTCATTTATTACTTAAAAATAAATATAATAAATATATATATAACATCATATGTGTGGATGTACACACATACATATATATCCAAGATGTATATATGTGTGTATATAGATATATACATACTCATATACATATCTAAATGTAAAATATTTCTTAGATCCTCTCCAGGAAACAACATTTAATGGGGAAGGAGAAGAAAGGACAGAAAGGTCCTGGGACAGTGGAACACAACACATGGGATTTCAAAAAGTGATAAAAGAAAGGCCTCAAGCAAGAGCCTGTAAATCAGTGATATCAAATTCAAAAAGAAGCAGATCTCTGCTGTCTGCATATTGACTTCAAAAACTACCTATTAGTATTATCTATATTGTATTATATTTTATTTATTTTGTTAAACGCTTCCAAATTAAATTTTTATCTGATTTTGCCTGTATTTCAGAGAGTTTTGTAAGTTGCATGCAGCATTTGCATGTTGCAGAATTTGACACTTCTGATGGGGTCTTCACCAATCTTAATAGATTAATATCATGATGTCACAGAAGAAACAAAAGATTCAATCAGGAGAAAGAGGCATTAGTTTTGGAGTTTACTATCAACTTGTTACAAGGGCATCTAAGTGGTGCAGTGGACAGAGTGCCCAGGCTTGGAGTTAGTAAGACACAAATTTCCAAGTTCAAACCTGGCCTCAGACACTTAGTAGTTATATGACCATGAGCAAGTCACTTAATCCTGTTTGTCTCAGTTTCCTCATATGTAAAATGAGCCAGAGAAGGAAATGGAAAACCACACTATTATATTTACAAAGAAAACCCCAAATGGGATCACAATGAATCACTCACATCTGAACAACAAGAAGAAGTTATATGCTCTTGGACAAAGCATTTATTACTTCTAGGCTTCAGTTCCCTAATCAGGAAAATGAGAGAGTTAGTCTAAATCAGGGTTTCCTAATGTTGGGTCTGTTAGCTTGCTTTTTAAAAAATATTTTGATTACAGAACTTCAGCTTAATTAGTCTTCTTTTAATACTCTGGGTCTAAAAACATTCTTCTAAGAAAGAATTCATAGACTTCACCACATAGCCAAAAAGGGTTAATGAAACAAAGAAAGAAAAAAGTTAAGAACCCCTTATCAAAGTGATTATTTCTGTCTCTGAACTTCATTCCTGATCATGCCCTTGGACTATGACATATCCAAATTCAATAAGAGGGAAGCTAGAAGGAAGAATTATGAAATCTCAGAGTTGGAAGGAATCATAAAGGTCATCTTTTCTATCCTTACATGAGGGACAGAGCTTCCTGATTCTAACAACTATCCCACCATTTACTGTCCCTCCATTTTTCCCTGAAAAAGCTTCACTCCTTTTTATTCTTTGCCATTCCTTTGGTCTCACCTGTTCTTCCAAACCACAGGTTCCTGTTGGTGATGATCCTGGTCATCACCCTTTGATGGTCAATCTGCCCCTTTGTCTCAGTTGATAAATGAGTCCCTTCACTTACTCATTACATGGACCCATCAAACAATCCCACCTGAGATGAAGGTAGACACAGAGATACACTCAGACACAACCTCTGGGAATATTCATTCATCACCACAACCCAGCTAGGGAATGATGTTATTAGAGGTACTAGAGCTGGTGGGGAAGGAAAGGGAAGGTGGATTGTTGGCAAAACAAACAGAATTTCACACCATTTATCTGTGTCTTCCCAAGCTTTGTAGAGGGGGATGCTATAGGTTTTTTGGCTTCAGTCACAACTGTCTTCAGAGGAAAACAAATCAGGCATAAAAACTGTAAGAGGGTTCCATTTGAAAGGCTGAGTAAAAAATAGGATTCCCACATCACACACTCCCCCTGTTGCCCTCGGGGCTCCCAATACTGCTAAAAATAAAGCAAAGAGCTATGGTATTTCAAATGCTAGAGTGGGCAGAATTCCCTGAAAGGCTGCATTCAATGTTTCCCTTCTGATTTTCTTCACCCTGCCCCAACTCCATCCCCCTTACCCTGAAGAAAAAAAAAAAAGAAAAAAATACTCAAGCTATGAATTTCTACAACAAAATTCATCTGTTAAGGAGCTTTGTATTCCCTGGAAAAAAATATTTTCCAGGAATAATGAAGTGAAATTCTTTTAAACCTAGAAGTCTGGCAGAAAGATATGGCCATTGGCTCCCAGGAATGCACAAGTTGTCTTCAGTCAGAATGCAGGAAGTACATCATCAGGGTGGACAGAGCCCTCCATACCCATCTTGAAGTTCCCCTCAAGGTGACTTCATGTTCAGGGAAGGAAATAAGGTAGTTATTTCCACTGAGGCTACAAAGGACCTGGGGCTTCTATCCATGCAATTCGTCTATAGTTCCTACCTTCCACATCCCCATTGAGGATAGAATCCCAACCTAACAAACTTCAGATTTTTTCCCCTTTAGGACTTTTTTCCCCATTCGGTAGAAAAACTGAATTTTATTTGTATATAAATTATACAGGAGGCAGAGCAATGAAATGAGCTTTCTCTTCTTCTCATAATTAAACACACTTCCCAAAGATGAAATGTAGAATCATGGGATCACAGATTTAGAAATGTAAGGAATTTCAGTGTCAGTTAGTCCAGCCCCCTCATTTGCAAACGAGAAAACTGAAGTCCAGAGAAGTGAAAAGATTTGCCTTAAGCATCAAAGGTAAGATTTGAACCCATGTCTTTTATTCCTATTTCTTGGCCACATAAGTAAGTAGAATTAGTACAGCTAAAGATGATTTAATTAATTACATTGATTAGATGGTCAATCAAAAAAAATATGATGTGTGTCCCCTAAAATTTATTTTATATTTACTTTGGATCTATCAGCATACATTTTTCCCTTTTAGTAGAATGTAAACTCCTTGAGGGCAGGCACTATCTCATGGATCTGAGTGGATTTTATACAATCCTCAGCAATTCATAAAGTACCTGACATATAGTAGGTGCTCAATAAATGCTCACTGAATTATTGAGGCTCAATATACTAAGGTAGACCCTCTTGGGGAATACACAGAAACTTAAGGCTTCCTAATCTTGAAGGAATTTCTAACCTAGTAGGAAATGCCAACCATGAATAAACACAGGTCAAATTAAATATCAATGTAATAAAATATTAAAAAGCTTATGCAGAAAATTTAGGTAGATTTCATCCTAGACAGTTTGGGCTGAGAAAGAGAAAAGGGCCATGTCCTCTGAATGACAAGACAGAAGTTTCTCTGTCGATGTTAGCTGGAAGGCAACTCGTTAAAAATTTATTGGTTCAGTGACCTCACAAAAAAATCACATTGGTTCCTTTGTGACTCATTCACCTCGGGCACAAGGGCAAGGGTTGAAGACACTACCATCCTTCCAAAGGGGAGCAGAGCCCATTAAGAAGAGCATTTCAAAAATGCTCCTGTGTACTACCTGGGAGCTCCTTTTCCAAACTTCCCTGTACCAATTTCCAGCTGAGGGGAGGGGGAAGGGAATGTAAGCCCATTCAAGATGCCTGCCATATGTTCCTAGGAAGCCATAAAGAATTCAGGGAAAAATCACCTGTTGGGCTGGGTGGGAAGCAGGACAAAGACATGTAACAATAAACACAGAGTTGTAAGAGAAAGTCCCAAAGTGCCCTACTGCCACTCAGGCAACCCAGCTGCTACGTTCCAGGGACATATGTGTCTGGATGAGAATAGAGCTTCTCTGGAGGTGACCTCCTCCTAACTAGGTCAAGGGCACCAGGTTGGAATGATGGCATTAGAATGTTAGAGTTGGAGACACGCAATGTCAGCTCCTGATTCTATGACCTATCATGTATTGGGCTGCCTCATGAGGGAATGATATCACACTAGCCATATTGGGGCAGAGGCTGGATAACCATTTGTCAGGGATTTGACTGAGAAGGAGTTTAGTGTTAAACACTCTAAAGCCCAATGAATTTATATTTCTCAGACTACAAGGCAGTTGCTTCTAGGTCAACTTGGATCCTACAGTTTCTTTCTTTTTTTCTTTCCTTTTTTTGGTAAATAGTATTTTTTTCAGTTACATGTAAAGAGTTTTCAACATTCTTTTTTATAAGAATTTGAGTTTAATTTTTTTTCTCCCTCCCTTTCTCTCATGTCCCCTCCCCAAGATTGCTGATATAGGTTATACATGTGCAATCATGAAAACATATTTCTACATTAATCATGTCATAAAAAAAACAGAACACAAGAGGAAAGCTACCAAAAAAGTGAAAATAGTGTGACTGGATCTGCATTCTAACTCCATAGTTCTTTCTCTGGATGTGGATGGTATTTTCTCAGATTCTACAATTTTTAAAGAAGTATGAAACTTGGGACAGTTTTTATCCCAAGTTGTACCAGATATATGATCAATCACTCAATAATCATTTACCAACTAACTCTTACATGTTGAGGAGTTCTGAGAGGTGCTTCATATAGAGGCAAAAGAAATAATCTCTCCCCTCAAGTAGATTACAATCTATCGGGCAACACATAAGTACATACAAAAACATATCCTATCTAATTTGGTGGGGAAGGAAGCAGTAGGGAGGATTGTACAGTTTCTTGTGTTTCTACACAACTACTACAACTGCTACAACTGGTAGCAGTTGGATTGAAATTTGAAGGAAGGTGGAGATTTTAAGAGGTGAAGGTGAGGTTGTTGGCCTAAACACTGCTTGTCTCTTTATCCAAAGTTCTCACCAGCTTCCAAAGGGTAGCTAAGTGACGAAGTAAATAGAGTGCCTGGCCCAGAGCCAGGAAGACTTGAATTTAAATCCAGCCTCAGACATTTTCTAGTTGTGTGACCCTAGGCAAGTCACTTAATCCTGTTGACCTCAGTTTCCTCATCTATAAAATGAGCTGAAAAAAAGAAATGGCAAACCAGTTCAGTATCTTTGCCCAAATAGAGGTATGAAGAGTTGGATACAAATGAAATGGCTGTACAACAAAAAACCAAAAGATTCAGGCATATTACCATAAAGCTCTCAGATAGAACCACCAAAGGGGAAAAGAAACTTTCTGAAAAATCTGAGTCCAGCAGAAATTTACCCCTTTTATTCTTTGCAACTCACCATCAGAGACAAATATTTTTCCAGGAGAAATTTCCAGACCCAGAACAGTGAGTCCCTGACTCATAGAAGATGCATAGTAAGCGAGAAATGTTTTAAATAGATCTGGCTCCCACCTCAGGTAATGGGAGACCAGTTTGTGAGTAGCCAGTCCCCTGAAGTCAAGGAGATGAGAGACAGCTTAGTACATCAAATTCAGGCCTTGCCAAGTAACGTAGCTCATAGACCCCTAAAGCCCTAGGAGCTGAAAACAGTATTCATACATCATCTAGTCCATTCCCCTGCATGTAAGAAAAGTAACATGTAAACCATCTGAACTATGCTGGACCAACTGGTCACAAATCCTCCAGCCCCATCCACGGCAGTGGCTACACTGCCTATATTTCCACAAGGTTCTGAACCTAAGTAAGACACTAAGGAATGAGTTTTCCCCTAAAGTTCAAATTTATTTCCCTAAAAGTAAGAGGTGGGATAACTCAGACCCAAGACAGAAAGAGAAAAGACACCAAGAGGAAATGTAAATTATGGAAGAATCTGGGTATCAAGTAAAGGCAGGAGCCATGATGGGACAAGAAATACATCGTTTCTAAACCTCCAAAGAAATAATTGCCAGGAGGCAGGTGTTAACTTCTGCTTTGTGCTAGACACAGTATCAGCGCCTGGACTGAACAATAGCTTGCCATTTGCTATCTGTGCAACTTTGGGTAATCCATTTGACATCTCTGCACCTCATTCTAAGCAGATGTCAAATCGGAACACTGGATTAGATGGATTTGAAGGTGCCTTCCAGATCTAAATGTAGGGTCCTAGAGTTCTAGGATTCTCTCATTCAGGTGTGAAAGGAGAAAGTTTACAAACTGCCAAGATAGAGTTTCAAAAATCCAAATATATGGAAAGAAGGACCCAGACCCACTCTCTAATTCCATCCCTAACTCTACTTCCCAGTATTCTCACATATATGTCCTATACTTTAATGAGATTATTCTCCTTTTTAGCCAAGAAAACACATCACATTTGCTCCTGCCCTCTGGATCATCATGAATGTTGTTCTCATTGCCTAAAATATCCTATATTGTGCCTATCCTATCTGAAACCGTTTTCCAAACCCAAGATCATGTCCCTTCCTCCTCTACAAAGTGTTTCCTAACCACCGCAACCCTCATCAGTCCTCTCTGAGCTCCTGTGACATTTCTAATCTATTCTAATCTATCCCCAAAATACAGCCATCCGGTGTCTTGTTTGCTGCTTCCCATTGGTTAATCGCCTCTCCTCCCATGGTATCTTCTACAGCACCCAGTATACTGCCCTTAGGATAGAACAGATGCCCAGTACGAACTGTCTGGTGCCCAAGAATACAATAAGTGCTCAGCACCAAGTGTACAATGCTGAAGATATAGCAGATGTCCCATAAATCCTTGGTTGGAGATGGACAAAGTATACGATTCCTTTCTTGGGCAGGTCACTCTACTATCTTCTTGGCAAATACAGGGTTCAAGAGGAAAAGCAAGCAATTCCTTCAATATTTAAACTTCTCAAATAGCTTCAGAACTGATGGGCACGGTCGGACAGGCTACTCCCATCGTATTTTCCTTCGTTACTAATATAGCAGGAACTCAAGTTTCACAGTCAGGGAGGACACCTGAACCCACAATACAGATTCCAAAATCTATCTGGGACCTAATAAACAAGGGAGGTAGTAACCAGCCCAAGTGTTTAGATAGATAAACAAACCCTTGAGGCACACAATCGATGAGTAAACAAAGATCCAGGTATAATAATAATCCACAAAACAGACAGAAGGAAGCCAAAAGTCAGCAGTTGACTTTCCCAGAGATTCATTTCCAAAAGTAGCTGACCCAAAACACAACTCTCCAACTAAAAAAATTGCTGATATTTATAAAAAGCAAGGGGCAAATAAGTAGCACAGTGTATAGGGTGCCAGACCTGGAGTCAATAAATATCATTTTTCTGAGTTCAAATCTAGCCTCAGGCACTACTAGCTGTGAGACACTGGGCAAGTCACTTGATTCTGTTTGCCTCAGTTTCCTCATATGTAAATGAGCTGGAGAAGGACATGGCAAACCACTCCAGTATCTCTGCCAAGAAAAGCCCAAAAAGGATCATGAAAAATTGGATATGACTGAACAACAACAAAGCAAAATTTAAAAGTTTGTTTAAAAAAAAACTTACTTATGTTAAGATTATATTCCTGAAAAACAATAATAATATCTAGTTAAATAATAACTATTTATATAACACTTAAAAGTCTACAAGTCGCTGTACATATGTTACCTCATTTGATTCTCACAACACTGTAAGGTAGATACTATTATTATATCCCTCTTAGAAATGAGGAAATTGAGAATCATAAAGAAAGGCTTGTGCCATAATTAAAGAGAGAGGGGGCAAGGGAGAGAGAATGAGGAGAGACAGAGAGACAGAAAAAGATATAGAGACAGAGACAGAGATATAGACAGAGAAAGAAAGACAGAGAGACAGAGACAGACAGACAGAAGAGAGAGGAAAGAAACAGAGAGAGAAAGAGAGGAATGAGAGAAGAGGAGAGATAGAAAAAGAGAGTGACAAAATACATTTAGAAAGCACTTACTAGGTGAGGTAAGCAGTGGTAGATTATTAGCCCTGGAATAAGGAAGATTAGAGTCTAGTTCCTCACTGGGATACTTACTAGCTATGACTCCCTAACCAAGTCACTTAATGTATCTTTGACTCAGTTTTCTCATCTGTAAAACAGAAATAATGATGGCATATAATCCAGGATTGTTATGAGAAATAAATGAGAAATATATATTATACATAAAAACAATAGATTGGATATTGTCATATATAATATATGTGTATAATATGTATATATTATTGTATATACATTATATGTATATAATACATACATATCATTGTATATACATATTGTGCATCATTATATAACATATATACATATTATATATGCATGTATATACAATATATCATATTGTATGTGATCATGTATATAAACTTTAAATGTTTTATAAAGGATAGCTATCATCCTTATTAGGTAGACCCTATGGTTGCCCAGGGTCACACTAGGCACTTGCTAGTAACTGCCTGAGGCCATACATATATATATATATATGGTATTTATTAAGCTCTTCTTATATGCCAGGCACTGTGCTAAATGCTGGAAATACTAGTACAATCAAGCTGCCCTCAGAAAGCTTATATTCCAACAGAATTAACTTATGAAAAAAAGCTGAGAAGCTGGTGTGGGGAGTGACTCAAAGTCTCTGGAATTGGTCCCAGTTTGATGGCCAACATGGGAACTTCCTTGAATGGAGATGCATAAAGGTTTTCACCCAGGTCTTCCTGGTTCCAAATCCAACGTTATACCCACTGCACCACACTGCCCCATGCAAGCATGATGGAATCCTAGCTTTGTGAGTTCTATCTTCCAGCACTTAGCAATAGCATAAAGGAGTTCTCCAAAACTAAGGATCACATGCTGTCCCCTAATCTTTATTGTTCCAGAATGAAAAGTATCTTCTCCAGACAAGCCAAGAGGACCCTCATTCAAATCTTGTTTCTTTCACTTAGTTACTTGTTTCTACCTCTATGAGGGAAGGTAGTTGGACCAGATAATCTCAAAGGGTCCTTCCAGGTCTACAAACATGTATTTTTCATTATTATAAACATGCATTTGGGTTAAAGGATGTGTGTAAGATTCTTGGTATATCAAAGAAAAGAAAGGAAAGAGAAAGGAAAAGAACTCGATTTTTTCAAGTTCAATGACTATTTACTCAGTGCCCACAAAAGGAGAGAAGAGGAATCCCAGTTTCAGTGACAGTAACTCTCCAAAATAAAAGTGACATAAGCTAAGAACATGGCTGCAACCTCTCTCTTGCATTCGACAAGGCTGATGTACTGAATATAAAACATCAACTACTGTCGATACCAAGTCTCCAAAAGAGAAAAATCTTTAAACTGGACTTGTAAAGAAATTCATTTCTCCCCCCCCATACCAAGGCTCCATCCTTTATAAATATTTAATTAAAGCTGAAAGGGACCCTCAAAACCCCACACAAAAGTTCAGGGCCCCCATTTTGAAAAGGAAAATAGTACCCAAAAAGTTCAAGTATAATCTAAGTCTCTAGGAAGTAGCATGTTTGAAACTTTCTTGAATTCAAGATCTCTGATTCCAAAGCCCAAGCTCTTTCTAGGACTTTACAAAGAACAGGGAGCTTTTGTGGGTTCTAGCTTAGGCTATCATGACTAATGGGACTTATCACATACCTAAATATTTTCCAAGTGCATATGAAACACTTAGCATCTTACAGAACATAGCAATGTTTTGACCCCTTAGATTGAAAACCTGTGGCCATGGAGTTCATAAATCTCTCAATTTTCATAACTATAACTGTCCAAGCATAATCCAATAGTCTCCAAGGGACATAGACAAATTCAATTTTATCTTTGAGGAAACTACCTTTCTTTTATTGAGGTCAATTCTTCTCTTTCCCCAGTGTACTGTCTTTCTCTTGTCTCTTACCCCCTTCAAAAAGTATTGATTGCAGAACCAAAGAAACTAGTTTTGAATTTCAGCTTTGTCATAGCCTATCTAAGTGACTTGTTTTTATATTCAGCACTTTCCTTTTCTTTAATAATCTTCCTCATCTATATAAATGAATAGGGTAGAGTCACTGGCCTAGATTGAGCTTCTCTAACTATTTTTTGCATTATGGACCCTATCGGCAGTCTGGGAGAATCTACAGACCCCTTCTCAGAATAACATTTCTAAAAGCATAAAACAAAATACATAGGATTACAAAAGAAACCAATTATAATGAGTTATTAAAAAATTTTTTAACTCATGGACTCTTTGAAATCTGTTCATGGAAGGTTCCATAGACCTCAGGTTAAGAACCATGCATTAGATTATGTCTAGAGGTATTTCCAGTTCTAAATTTAGAGTTCTGACAGGATATTTTCTCTTGGGGGAATTTTCCAAAGCAAAGGGACAACGAGGATAATAAAAACAACAATCTACTTGTTTATGGTATACTAACTAGGTTTACACAATGCTTTCTTCAAAATAGTATTGTGAAGCAGGCAGTACAAATCTTTTGATCTCTGTTTTACAGGTGAAAAGATTAGGGCTCCGAGAGGTTAATTTTATTATAATGGCATTCCTAATACATAACACAGGCAACAATCAAACCAGACCATGCTACCTTCCAATTCTAGAGAGCAGGGGGAAAATCATGATACAACAGAAAAATCAAGGTGTATGCTCATCCCAGTTCTCTCCTTTTGGCTCTAAAACAGAATATGGAAGGACCCTGACCTCTTTTTTCCCTAGTGCTACTTACACCAGTTCATTTACATACTGCTTTAAACAATCCTCTCATAATTCTTTCTGGGCAGGTATTCTTTCTTCAATTAGGTTACAAACTGCTAGAGGTTGAAGATACTTCTTTTAATCCCCCAAAAAGGTCTAGCACAGTGTTGAGTTCCTGGTGGGCATTTAATAAGCAAGTGTTGATTAACTGATTGAGATCAGTTCTTATTGATCCATCTTAACAAAATACTCAAAATCCATCACTTGCCTCCAATGAACAAATAATTATTCCTTGTCAATAATAAAAATCCCTTATCTTTATATGATACTTTACAGTGTACAACAAGCTTTCACCATTGTTTTATTATTTATTTTATTATTTCACCATTATTATTTATTCACCACATAATGGTGAAATAATAAAATAAATCATTTTTATTTATATTTTACATTCCCATTTTACATAGGGGCAACATGAAGTTCAGAGAAGTCACAGAATCTTTCTTGAAGGGATCTCAAATATCCTCTAGTCCAATATCTTCGTTTTACAGATGAAAAAACTGAGGCAGGAGAGGAAGTTAAGGGATTTATCCAAGATCACTTAGGTAGTAAGCATCAGTGAGATCAGGTTCATCAACTCTGGAGTCAATGTCTTTCCCATCCTACCTGCTCCATCCTTCATCTAATACAACCCCATCATTTTAAAGAGGACAGTAGGTCAGTTAGATGATGCAGTGGATAAAGTGCTGGACCTACAGTCGAGAAGATAGAAGTTCAAAATTAATGTTAGGTATTTAGCAGCTATGTAATCCTGGGCAAGTCATTTAACTTCTGTCTGCCTCAATTTCCTCAACAGTAAAATGGGGATAAAATTAGCACTTCCCTCCCAGTGATATAATGAGAATCAAACAAGGTAAGATCTGGCACACAGTAAGTGCCTAATAAAATGTTTGTGTGCTTGTGAGCCTGACGGGGAAGCTACTTCACAGAGTTATTTTTCAGATCCCATGAGACAATCTATGTATAGTACTTTGAACACTTTAAAATTCTACATAAACATCAGCTGTTTTTTTCAAATAAACCCGGAAACTCCTTGATGAAACTCGGTGGTCTTGGTTTAGCTTCTAGGAGAAAATTCTAATAGGAAAGAAAGCTCTATTCCAGTTATTGGGCTCCCCCAGCCAAGAGAGGGTGCGCAAGGGGTTAATTAGCAGTAAACAGATGTTGGCTTCACCTCAATGGCGTGATTTCCCTCCTTGTTCAGCAAAAACTATAATCACTTCATTCCACAACAGGATCTTTGAGTTGTGCTAAAATTGCCTCCTCCATTCAATTTGCTTCAATTCAGTTCAGTGCCACTCAATGAAGAACAGAGCTCCTGCCAGGATTACTGGTGGCTGACTTGACAGACAGAGTCCTCCTCAAACAAAAAAACAAGAAAAGGTAGAAAGAGGGGAAGGAAGAGAATTCATTCGGATTTTCTCAAACACAGACAAATTGTCTGCTGTGAAACTGCAATCCCACCTTTGCACACAACACAACAAAATGCCTTTTCTTTGGAGGAAGTTGGGCATGAAAGGAAATGGGAGGCCAAAGCCAAACCACAGACAGAGGGGAGGAGTGGACAAACTTTCCTAACTCACCTGGCCCAGGTGGCAATGCCTAGCTCTCCAGAGATGAGAAAGCATCTCATAAAACCAAGAGCAGGGTTCAGCATTAACACAGGTCCCCAAAAAGAAGAAAGGACCTGGCAGCTCTCTAGGAGGAAACAATATCCCAGGAGGTCAAGGGACCACATATGAGTAAAAAAAAATTGAGATTTAAAAAGTTATTATCCTAAATCTAAGTCATAGCATTCATAGAGGGATTCTTGATTTAGAGGTCATCTAGTGTCACTCCTTCATTTTACATTTTAGGAAATTGATCTCCAGAAAATTTTAAAGATTTTTAAATTTATAAAATTTATAAAAGATATACATATATATATTCCATATATATATATATTTATTTTAAATATTTATATATAAAGGTAGTTTGTAGTGAGAAACTTTAATTCAAGTTCACCAACTCTACTTAACAATGTTCTTTTTCCAAGGAATCAAGCCGGAGAAAATTCCTACAATGGTGAAACCAAAGACCAAGACGTGGGCCCTGATATGGGTCCAGCTAAGGAGGTAAAGCCCACCCATAAAAGAAAGCACTTCTACAACACTTATAAGGTGGCACAGTGTCACCATACAGCAATAGTCAGCACTTACATTGGATAACTTCTTCCAATCTACAAAGTCCTTTTCTCACAACAGTCTTTTGAAGGAAGCCATAAAAATACTATAGAATCATAAAATTGAAGATTCTCAGAGTTGGAAGAGAGCTCAGACAAGAATCTGGACAAGATTCTCTATTTATTCTCCCCTTTATTGTAGAGGCCCATAACTTTTTGTGTGTGTCCTAGACTCCTTTTGGCAGAAGGTAAAGCCTATGGACCCTTTCTCAAATGATGTCTTAAATGCATAAAATAATATATACAGAATTATAAAGAAAGCCAATGAGATTGAAATAGTTATCAAGGTATTTTCTCAAAGCTCATACACCTCAAGTTATATGGAACAGCTATCCAAGTTTTGCTTAATCACTCCCACCACCTCCCCGTAGCAGCCTATTCCATGTTGTGATAATTCTAATTAAGAGGAAGCTATTCTTTCTATCAAGCCTAAAGTTGACTCTTTTCTTGCAACTTTTGCCCTTTAAGGGCAAACTGAAAAATTTCAAACCCTCTGCCACCATAGCCTTAAAATATTTGAAGACAACTACTACATCCCCTCCCCCCAATCTGGTACCTTCTTTTTTTTCTAGCTACTTTGATTGGCACTGGTATGGTATGACCTTGAGACCTTTCATCATTCTTACTGTCCTTCTCAAGACTTACTCCAGTATATCAATGCATTTCCCAAAATATGGCATTTTGGCCTAAATGCAATCCCCAAGTAAGTTCTGGCCAGGGAAGAGTTAATCACCTTTCTAGTCTTGTATTAGAACATCATTACAGATAAGGACTTTCAAAGAAATAACCTGTTCCAAGAAACAACCAAAATCAGACTCAAATCCAATCCTCTTGCATCATCAGCTCAATGTTCTTTCCATATTTCATGGTCCTAACTCCATTGCTCCAGAAGTCAGAATTAGACATAATGGATGAAAGTTTCAGAGGCATATGTGGATATAAAAGAAGAAAAGCATTTCCCAAAACTGGAGCTGTCTAAAAATGCAAATCAAACCTGCCTTTAGAGGTAATAGACAGATTTTCATTAGAAGTCTTGAAACAAAGATCAGAGAGATACTATAGCAGAAAGCACTTTTCCAATCTCCCTCTCAGAGATGACTACTCAAGTCCCTCTTAGGGTCAGATGAGATGGTTTAGCTGGATATTAAAAGTATCAATAACAATGCTATAAGATCCAAAGAGGCAATGACTGTTTCTAACTCATCTTTGTATCCTTGGAACACCAAACAAAGAGCTTGTACATGACCAATTTCGATAAATATTAGTTGATTTGATTGATTCATAATTAAACAGAGATGAGAAAAAGAAGATTCAGTGAAAGAAAAACAGAGGAAGTCTTCCTTGAGGAGGCTGGCATAAAGAAGAATGTTTTCTGAAACAAATGATATAAAAATCTCCAAAGATAAAAATATTTGTGGATAAATGAAAGCTGATACTTGAGTAAATAGATAAAAATTCTTAAAAACTTAGAACTGCTCCTAATCCTTACCTGAATGTATCAGGGTGGCGCCTGTTCCCAGAATCAGGAACATAGGGTTATTGAAAGATGGGAGCCTGGAATTCTGAAAGGTGCCTTTGACTAATTCACCACATATATCCCTCCACCCCCAGCATGATGTAGATCTCTATGATGGAAGTGCCGAGAAAAGACAGATGGGCTCACCAGGCTACTCTCTCTCTCAAGATGCCATACTGAGAGGCCACTTGAATCTCCCCCTCTGGGAAACATTTTTTCATTCTACATCCTCTAATGGAAGCACATTTCTTCTACTCCATGTGTAGTCACCCCCCAACACATCGTTTGAGGTGAGAGGGAATCCAAGTTGTGGTTCCCTTCATAGAATGGTATTCATAAAGAATTGCAGATATTAAATGAAAAACCATAACCCACATAAATGAGGTTAACTTTCCCAAGGATATATAATTATTTGTTGTGGTCACGACTAGCACTGAACTCTTGTAAGACTTAGCCTGATTGTCTCTGGGTAATTTTCATCAAATCATAGATTTAGAGTTCGCTCTCAGAGATTCTCTAGCCACAAAACCTTCTTTACAGATGGGACACTAAGGTCCAAAAATACCAAATGATCTCTCCAAGGTCACACAGGAAGTAGGAATGGTCATCTTTTCACTTCATATCATGCCTTCCCTATCATTTCTTTAGTGTGAATGGATCAAAAAAAAAAAAAGTAGTCTACTCCACTGAGCTTTGGATTGATTTGCCTCCCCTAATGGATTTGATCATTCTCTCTGCTCTAATTGGGGAATTCTCACCATTTTTCCTCCCTGTCTAAATTTCTTCAATTAATCGTAATCATATATAAAAATACCCACCAAGCAATCAAAATTATTTTTAAGCAAACATGAGTATTTGTTTTTCACTGGAATCCCCTCAGGAGGTAGAAGGGCCACCCACTTATTCTAATAACTCTGCCATGCTGAGCAACATTTAGAAACTTTTCTCTTGGAATGGTCTTAAGAGCCTGTGGCATATTCTTTTTGAATTTGCTCAGTGAAGACAGTCCTCTGTCTGTTGAGAGTGGGTATGAATTTTGGAAACATGCAAAAGTCATTTGAGCTAAGTTTGGTGGCTAAGGTGGGTGACTGAGCTGCACAGGACTATTTTGGGAAACAAATGAGGTAGGTGTGACTTTTAAATAGTCAAGAGAACATCTCCTTGCATAGATTTTAGACTTGATATAATTGTCCATTCTCCATCTCTTGTCTTCTTGGTTTGCTGGCAATGAGTATAGAGCCTGGGCTGAACCACAAGATTATTTCTAAGGGAATAATGTTTCACTACAGAGAGAAAGATAAATAAAAGACAATGTGCCTTTTTTTAAGATTGATGATGTTTGCTCCTTTTGCATCTTTTAACATCTGTTAAGATTTTCAAGTAAGAACTACTTAAACTTACATTTAAAACACAAAAAGGAAAGAAGTTGACCACAACTACACCCTAAGTGTGTTATAGTTGGTAACATACCAAATCTGGCGTCATGAGATCATAGAAAGGGACTTCAAAATAATCTAGTCCAGCTACCTCATTAGACAAGTGAAGAAACTAAAACCAAAAACCCAAGTCAATGTCCAATTCAGCCACTTATTAATATGATAATGTCATCAAACCTTTTTTGTTCTCCATGTCTTCATCTATAATATGTAGACTTTAGACAAGACATCTTAAGAATCCCTAGAGTTCTGTAAGGATTGCCTGAGATGAGGAAACCAAATTATCACTCTTTGCAGATGATATGATGGTCTACTTAGAGAACCCTAGAGAATCAACTAAAAAACTATTAGAATTAATCCACAACTTTAGCAAAGTTGCAGGATACAAAATAAATCCACATAAATCATCAGCATTTTTATACATCACTGACAAAATGCAACAGCAAGAGATACAAAGAGAAATTCCATTCAAAATAACTATCGATAGTATAAAATATTTGGGAATATATCTGCCAAGGGAAAGTCAGGATCTATATGAGCAAAACTACAAAACACTCTCCACAGAAATAAAGTCAGATCTAAACAATTGGAAAAACATCAAGTGCTCTTGGATAGGTCGAGCGAATATAATAAAGATGGCAATACTACCTAAACTAATCTATCTATTTAGTGCTATACCAATCAAACTCCCAAGAGATTATTTAACTGAACTAGAAAAAATAACAACAAAATTCATCTGGAAAAACAAAAGGTCAAGAATTTCAAGGGAATTAATGAAAAAAAATGCAAATGAGGGTGGCCTAGCTGCACCAGATCTAAAACTATATTATAAAGCAGTGGTCACCAAAACCATTTGGTACTGGATAAGAAATAGAGTAGTGGATCAGTGGAATAGGTTAGGTTCACAGGACAAAATACTCAATGACAATTGTAATCTAGTGTTCGATAAACCCAAAGACCCCAGTTTTTGGGATAAAAACTCACTATTTGACAAAAACTGCTGGGATAATTGGAAACTAGTCTGGAAGAAATTAGGCATTGACCCACACCTAACACCATATACCAAGATAAGGTCAAAATGGATTCATGATCTAGGCATAAAGAATGATATTATAAACAAATTAGAACAATGTAGGATGGTTTACCTCTCAGACCTGTGGAGGGGGAAGGAATTTGTGACCAAAGAAGAACTAGAGGTCATCATTAATCACAAAATAGATAAGTTTGACTATATCAAGTTGAAAAGTTTTTGTACAAACAAAATGAATGCAGACAAGATTAGAAGGGTAGCAGTAAACTGGGAAAATATTTTTACATCCAAAGGTTCTGATAAAGGCCTCATTTCTAAAATATATAGAGAATTGACTCAAATATATAAGAATTCAAGCCATTCTCCAATTGACAAATGGTCAAAAGATATGAACAGACAATTTTCAGATGAAGAAATTGAAACTATTTCCGGTCACATGAAAAGGTGCTCCAAGTCACTATTGATCAGAGAAATGCAAATTAAGACAACTCTGAGACACCACTACACACCTGTCAGATTGGCTAAAATGACAGGAAATGATAATGATAGCTGTTGGAGGGGATGTGGGAAAACTGGGACACTGATACATTGTTGGGGGAACTGTGAACGGATCCAACCATTCTGGAGAGCAATTTGGAGCTATGCTCAGTGCATACCCTTTGACCCAGCAGTGTTTCTACTGGGCCTATATCCCAAAGAGATTTTTAAGGAGGGAAAGGGACCCACATGTGCAAAAATGTTTGTGGCAGCCCTTTTTGTAGTGGCAAGAAACTGGAAATTGAAAAGATGCCCATCAATTGGAGAATGGCTGAATAAATTATGGTATATGAATGTTATGGAATATTATTGTTCTGTAAGAAATGACCAACAGGAGGATTTCAGAGAGGATTGGAGAGACTTGCATGAACTGATGCTGAGTGAAATCAGCAGAACCAGGAGAACATTATACCCAGGAAGAAGCCTATACGATGATCAATTTTGAGGGACATGGTTCTCTTCAACAATGATGTGATTCAAACCAGTTGTGCTGCGATGAAGATAGTCATATACATCCAGAGAGAGGCCTGTGGGAACTGAGAGTGAACCACAACACAGCATTTTAATTCTTTCTGTGAATATTTCCATGCGTTCTGTTTTCCTTCTTAGGTTGTTTTTTTTCTTCTTCTCTTTCTAGATCTGATGTTTCTTGTGCAGTAAGATAACTGTATAGATATGTATACATGTATTGTACTTGTCATATAATTTATCCTATCTAGCATGTATTAGATTACCTGTCATCTAGGGGTGGGGGACGGGGGGAGGGAAAGGAAAAGCTTGGGAAAAAAAAGTTTTTTTTGCAAAGGTCAATGTTGAAAGGTCATTCATATGTTTTGCAAATAAAAAGCTTTATTAAAAAAAAAAAAAGGATTGCCTGAGGACACAGCCAATTCTACTAGCCCAGAGCCAATTTTAATCATAAGGAAAACCTAATTTCTACTCTCTGACTAGTCTACTTTGCAAACATGAGGAAGGATATTTAACACACTGAATAGGAGCTGGGATCCAAAAATATATGGACAGACTAGAATATTGGGCTAAATCTGATGAAATATAATTTAATGGGGGATAAATTAAAGTCTTTTACTTAAAAGAATTGAGTATACCATTACAAGATAGAGTAAGAGTAGTGTGTTTGAAAAAGATCTAGGGGTTTTAGTGAGCTACATATAATATAGTCAACAAAAAGCTAATACAATCTTGGCTGAATTGAGAGGCATAGCTTCCAGGAATAAGGAGGTAATGTAGGTGGTACGGTGCATAAGAGAGCTGGATCTGGAGTCAAGAAGACCTGAGTTCAAATCTCAATTCAGACACTTATTAATCATGTCACCCTGGACAAATCATTTAATCTATATTTCCTTATCTATAAAAGGAGGATTTTAAAAGCACCCATCTCACAGAATTGTTGGGAGGATGAAATGAAACTCATTAGACAAGTGAAGAAACTAAATCCGAAAACCCAAGTCAATGTCCAATTCATATTTGTAAAGCACCTTGCAGACCTGAAAATACTATATAAATGCAATCTATGTTAGTAGAGGTGATGGTGGTAAAGAAGTGGTTGTAGTCATAATAGTCGTAGTAGTCATAGTAGCAGTCATAATTGTCATAGTAGTAGCAGCAGTAGTAGTAGTCATCATCATAGTAGTAGTATTTATTATTATAATATGTCCTGATAACAGCACACAAGGAGTACTGAATTCAGACCTGGACACCATTGTTTAAGAAGGACATTGACATATTGACACGCTGGGATATGTCCTAAGAAAAGCAACCTGAATGATAAAGGGCCTCGAGTCTCTGCCATTAAAGAGAAAAAACTGGAGATGTTTATAGCCTGGAGAAGATAGGACATGATAGACATCTTCAAATATCTGAGGGGTTGCCATACAAAGAGAGAATAAATTGGTTCCCTATAAGTCTCAAGGGAAAAATCAGGAGCACTGACTTGAATTTGCAAAAAAAAGCAAATTTAAGCTTGACACCAGAAAAAACTTCCTAAAGATTGGAAGTGTCCAAAAGTGAACAGAAGTAGCAAGGCTGATTTTTGTTGGTAGTCTTTAAGCAAAGAATGGATAATCACCTGTGGAGTATATTATAGTGCAGATCGCCCTTTGGGGTACAAGTTTGACTACTTGACCACAATCCCTTCCAATTCTGAAATTCTATTGCACTGATTCTTTGTTTTCTTTCCATTTAAAAAAAATTTTAACACTGAACTCCAAGTAATCTATAATTCCATGTTATGCTAATGGAATTTTTCAAGGATCTGAAAGTTTATTTGTTTAAAACTACACTCTAACTTTTGTAACACCCTATATGAAGGTTTCCCAATAAGCAGAGAATGATAGCAGAAAATTAATTAAGATTTGTCAATAGATGGTATAAGGAGATCCTTGATCAGGTACAGAGTGGACAAGATGAACAGGCTTGGCAGAATAGATAGAACACTGAAACAGACCTGAGTTCTAATCCCACCATATGACTGACTATGACTACTAATACTACTGTGACTACTACTACATAATTATGAGCAATGTGATCCTGTGCATGTTATTTAACTTACCTTGGCCTCAGTCTTTCCATCTGTAAAGTGGGGGTAATAATAATAGCATCTATTCCATGAGGTTATTGTAAGGATCAAAAAGTTAAGCAATCTACAAACCTTAGAGTGTCATTTAAGTGTTAGCACTAATATTATTACTATGAGCCCTGAAATTCTCTTAAAATACAGATTTGAAAAACTGAATCATGGAATAGGGAGGTTGTTTCATTCAATATTTCATAGTGAACTTATGCCAGAGCCAACCCTAGAAAACAAGTCCTCTAAGTCTGACACAATAGCACATGATGATATGCTGTGGGCAGCTAGGTAGTGCAGTAGATAGAGCATCAGCCCTAAAGGCAGTAAGACCTGTTCAAATTTGGTCTCAGAAACTTCCTAGATGTGTGACCCTACAAGGGTCAAACAAAACAAGGCAAAATAAAACAGCTTGAGAGAGCTAACTGTTAAATTTTCATTGTAAGCATTTACACCTCAGTAATCAGCTATGCTACAAAGCAAGGACTGATTTATTGTTTTGTTATTGTTCAGACTTGAAAAAGTGAAGAGGAAAAAGGTAATTATGAGGTTGACCTTAACTGTGTATTGTGTATATGATCTTCCACACACCTCTTTCGTACCCCCCCACCTCCAGTATATCTCTATCTAGAAGGTTCTTTCTAGCTTGATCTAATTCCTATAGAACAGAATGATCCAGAACTGTGATTCCATAGCTCCCTGAGGTGGGAATTCTCTCCAGGAATACAAATGAGTAAGTGCTCATCTTAGAGAGTTGTTGGGAGTCTGGGAAAGTTTGGGAAAGGGGAAGGAAGATCTGTCAATCAGTCAATAAACATTAATTAAGCACTTACTATATGTCAAGCACTGTGCTAAGTCCTGCTGATACAAAAAGAGGCATAAGACAGCCTCTGCCTTCAAGGAACTCACAATCTGATGGGGGAGACAAAAAGCAAATAAATATACAAATAAACTACAGACAAGATAAATAGAATAATTAAAAGACAGACCATACTAAAATTAAGAGGGGGTTGGGAAAGACTTCCTATAAAAAGAAGAAGAAACTCAGAGGTTTAATAATTTTATTGGGAACCTATAGTCTCTCTGTTTCACAAGGAAAATTTGAATACAAGCCTTTCTGATTTTCAGGCCAGCCCTGACGTTCACTACACCTGATGACCTTCCAGGGCAGCATACAGAGAAATATTCATATACATCAGCTCAAGATCTAAAAGACTCACAAACTACATATGAAAGGGCCACATCCCATCCAGATATCACTGACCTGGATGGCCTTCCAAATCTGGGAGGAATAGAATGGGACATAAGCTACTAGGGTCATTCAGTGCAGAATGTTCTGAATTATTGAGGTAGACAGTGTGATGTTAACAGATGACAGAGAGAAAATGCTAATCAGTTCCCATTTTGCTTCCATCTTCTCTGTCAAGCAGAATGATCTGAGTAGAAAGGATAGCATAAACATGGCTATCAGAGAATTGAAGTGGGAGGTAGGTGAGAGTAGGAAAGTATCCAGCTGTTCTAAATGAGTTCAAATCTCCTGGCTCAGATGAATTACATCCAAGATAGAAAAAAAAATCTGTAGATAAAATTGCTAAACTATTGTCAGTAATCTCTGAGAAACTGTGGAGAACAGAGATATGAGAACATCTGAAATATTCAAATACCATGATTTTCAAAATGGGCAAAAGCTACACTGCCCAGAACAGTGCAGAATCAAGAATAGATTATTTAACACAAGATGCATTAGTGCTTAGAAAAGGAAAGGACGATCACTAGAAACTTGGCTGGGTTCATTATAAACAAATCATGCAGGAGCAACCTTCTTTACTTTTCAATAGGCTGGCTGAACTGTTCAATCAACAGAATGCTGAAGACAGAGTGAATCTGGATTCCAACAAAGCATTGACAGATTCTCAAATTCTATCCTAGGGTACAAGATGGATCAAAAAGGTTTGGATGATAAAGCGAAGTGAATTCAAAACTGATGGAGCAACCAGAAAAAAAAAACATTGGCTCCTCACACACAGTACTCCATCCCCCCGATCTCTGCCTTTGTTCCCCTTGTCTGGAACCTCTGCCTCCTCACCTTTGCCTGTTAGGATCCCTGGCTTCCTTCTAGACTCGGTTCACTTCATCACTTCTACAACATGAAGTCTTTCCTGCCCTTCCCCAGTATCTAACGTGCTCCCTTCCATTTATTCTGTAAAGATCTTATTTGTACCTATTTGCAGGCTTCTTGATGACAGATACTGTTTTTGCTTTTTCTCTTTATCCATGGTGCTTAGGCCAGTGCCTAAAACATAGGAAGCACTTAATAAATGCTTGGGAGTGAAGTCTGAGAGGTAGTCAGCCAACACTGGAGAAAGGAATCAAGATCCACAAAGATCATAATCAACTGGAATAAATGGCCAAATCTAACTTAATGAAGGTTAATAGCATAAATATAAAGTTCCATACTCAATTCCAAAAATATCAACTGCACAAATGTAGCCCAGCTATGTAAGACCTGTTTACTAGTAAGTAATTTATATTAAAAAAAAAAGATGGGGGCAGCTACATGATGCAATGGATAGAGCACCAGCCCTGAAGTCAGGAAAACCTGAGTTGAAATCTGGTCTAAGACACTTAACACTTCCTATCTATGTGACCCTGGGCAAGTCACTTAATCCTAATGCCTCAGAAAAAAAGACTTGGGGGGAGGGGAAAAGGTATAAAAACTCAGTGGAAGGAGTTTCCATACCACAAATTTTTCACTGGGGTGAAGTAAAAAATCTAGATAGGAGAAGGAAGAGGAAGAAGAAGATAAGAAGGAGAAAGAGAAGGAGAAGAAGAGAGAGGAGGAGGGGGAAGAAGAAGAAGAAATAGGAGAAGGAGAAGGAGAAGGAAAAGAAAAGGCTTAATATTAACTAACATTATGACAAACTGACTAAAAGCTAATGTCCTCCATCGATAGTATTATAAGTGACCATGAAGAGAGAGCTACTCTTAGCTAATAAAAATATATGGAGTATTGTATTCAATCACGGATGCCAGATTTTACAAAAGACATTGACAAACTGAAATGTAACCATGGAAGGATAACCAAGAAGGTCATCAGGATGACAAGGACTCTGGAAACTATCATAAGAAATGAGTAAAGAGGGAAAGGGGGAAGGATATTTTGACTGAAAAAGAAAGAGAAGAAAACTTGCAGAAGTGATAATAGCTACCTACAAAAATGGAAGACTGTCATATGGAAAGGACATTTTAGGTCATTCTCAAGGACAGAATTAGGATGAATGGGCAGAAGTTACAAGAAAGAAGTAGAGCACTGTAACAATTAGAACTGTCTAAAAACAGAATTAGCACTTCCTAAGATACTGAGCTCCCTGTCAATGGAAGGGCGGATGACCATTCATCAGGAATACTGTTTAAGACAGGAGCTTAAATGCGTGACCTTTAAGATCTCAGTCAAAGATGGTTTTTATTCTATATTAAGGGAAAAAACAAGAATAGAAACTGGAGAATCAAATGAGCTTCCTCCAAGGCTTATTCTACACAAGTCATCCAGATTCTCATAAGGTTCAATTCTCTTTCCAAGGAATCCAAGAGAACTAAACTTCATTAAAAAAAAAAATTATTGAGTCTTCCCCACCCCCTACCTTGAAGCCTCTGGGAATGATAGTAATGACATAAAAGAGGAAAAAACATTTTTCTCATATCACACAGTATCTGGACCTGCATAATGATAACTGGATCCTTCACCTAAAATCAGAAGTTCAGCAGACGAGGCTTGAGTTTCCTGACGATGTCTGCAATGGACCTCTAAAAGATTTCAGAGAAATGGCTCTAGCTGCCCTCTCCCACAAGATAGTTGTCTTTGTTCCTATAGAAGAGCCCCCACTCCTCCTCCAGAGATATTTTCCATGCAAGTACAGAATAGAATACTATACAAACAGGTACCTGGGGACAGCACATGTTAAGGGGAGCTAAAAATAGCACAGTCAACAACAGGAAACCTTCCAGAAATTGTCAAAGTGTCATCCTTATTCAGGTAGACACCCTCCTTCCCAGTCTTTCACATAGGTCTTCTCCTATTTGTGGGGTGATTCAAAACTGAAATCAAGAAGTATCCGATCCCAGAGCAATACCACAATGACACAGAGAACGAAGCCACAGAAAGAGCTGGACCAGTTCGTGATTGTCTGTCAATCTAAACAGAAAACAAGCAAGATGGTATCCTTTACCTAGTCTATCATTCATCAGCAAGTATTTATTAAGCACCAACCATGTACCAACTACTATGCTAAGGGATGGAGATTAAAAAAAAAGGCAAAACATACTTAACCTATATCAGATTGCTTACTGTCTTGGAGAAGGGGGAGGTAAGGAAGGGAGGAAAATTTGGAACACAAAGTTTTACATGTTGAAAACTATCTTTTAACTGTATAAATATGTATACATATATTGGATTTATCATATATTTAATATATTTAACATGTATTGGACTATCTGCCATCTAGGGGAGGGGATGAGAGGAAGGAGGGAAAAATTTGGAACAGAAGGCTTTGCAAGGGTCAATGTTGAAAAATTGCCCATGCATACATTTTGTAAATAAAAAGCTTTAATAAAAAAATTTTTAAAAAAGAAAACTATCTTTACATATATTGAGGAAAATAAAATACTATTGAAAAAATAAAATAAAAAAATAGTTTGAAGTGAAAAAAAGACAAAGATGTCCAAGATTTCACAATCTAATGGGGGAGAATGCTTAGAATGCCCTCTACATTGCAGTTTTCCAAAGCCCAACTACTCAAAAAACTTATTTCTGGTCACTTGAGCTCCACACGAACTCTCCCTCCTTTCACCTGTACCACTTATCCAGCAATTATTCCTAGGCTGTCTTGGATTTTGATCTAACTTTGTGTATATATATGCCTCACGTTCTCAACTAAACATGAGAATTTTGTCCTATTTATCTTGAGGTTTCCATTAGTACTCAGTACATAGAATCCTTAAAAAATTGGTAGGGATCTCATCTGATATATACCTCTTATTTTATAGGTAAAGAAATTGAGACCCAGAAAAAGCAAGTGACATCAGAGGGGAGATTCAAATCCATATCCTCAGTCCAAATATGGCACTCTTTCTGCCATTTTTACTCTGCTAAATGGCAGCTGGGTGGGTTGAGTATTTGACCTGGAGCAGGAAAACCTAAATTCAAATCCAGCCTCAGATATTTACTGGGCTATGTAATCATAAATAAATCACTTAATCTCTCTCCTCCTTAGTTTCCTCATATGTAAAATGGGGATATCACCCATCTTCTAAGATTATTGCAAAGATCAAATGAGATAACATACATATTATGCACTGCAAACCTTCTACAAAAGTGTGAGCTACTATTACTATTATCACACTACTTTGCCTCATAGTAATTAAGCCCTAAATAGTTTTGAAATGAATTTTTAAAAGTTTCTTTATTCCCCTCTCCTTGTAAAGTAGTATGCCCACAATAGGTGTTCAGTGAATGTTTGCTAAGTGATGAAATCAATTGAGTTTCCACTGGCCAGCTGTCTTCATGGTATTCAGAAGATAGCTGTATGATGATGTCTGGAGTACTAGAAAGATGTTTGTGTTGAGAAACAATAATTCATTTCCCTGGTTTGCTGGTAAAATAGAGAGATATGGAATCGATCTTTCAGAGGGAGAAGAAGATTCATAACTGAATGAGTTACCAGTACCATCTTTGAACACACAGATTAAATTCCCTTGTCCCCTTGAAATTCAAGATACATTTTATTTACACTGGGGCTGGGAATCCAGATATATTAATTTACTTTCATAGGATTTCCTTCCTTTTAATAACATAATTTTGGAATTACAGGTGTGAACAGCCAACAGGCAAGCTCAGCAAGGACATTCTAGGACCTGGCAACCTCATGGGATTTGGCTCTAGTTGTGGGACAGATAGAGCAGCTAGAGTTAGGAAGAAAGCATTGTAGGTTCAAAACTGGCCTCAGACACTTATTAGCTGGGTGACTCTGGACAAGTCACTTAATGCTCTTTGCCTCAATTTCCTCATCTGCAAAATTAGCTAGAGAAGAAAATGGCAAATCATTTCAGTAACAGGCCATGAAAATCCCAAATGGGGTCACAAAGAGTAAGCTATGATTGAAAACAACTGAATAGCAACAACAAAATGTTAAAGATAAATCAAAGGACTTAGGTACTCCTCCATAAGGTAAAATACACTGGAGTTTAAAGTTGAAAGAGAATAACCTCTTCATTTTATGCATAATGAAAGGGGGGCAGCAGGGATAAATGGCTTAGCCAAATTTGAAAATGAAAAAACCTACATAAAGCATTTGCAAACCTTAAAGCACTATATAAATGCTAGCTTTATGATTAGTGGCTTAAAGGAATACTTACAAATTCATAGAAACAAAAGATAGAAAAGAACACAGTATGCCCCCAATTGAATATAGAGGAAATAAAGGGAAAGAAAAGTGAAAATGGATTCTTATATTCCCAAATAAATCATAGCAAGCAACTCTTTCTAATTCTGAGATTTTACAGCATCTCAAATCAGGAGTCCTTGATTCCAAATGGCACTTTCTGGTAGAATAGGAGAATATGGTATACACAGACAAATTGGGGGGGAAGGAAGGAATGCTTTAGTTAGTCATGTCTTTTTGTTTTCACTTCAAAATCATATTTTGTTATTTTATTTATTTATTATTTATTATATTTAATTAATTTAAAACCCATTATAGCAACTTAAGAACATCATCCCTGGAGAGAACTCTTTCAAGTTTCAAGAAAATCTCAATGCATTCTTCAAACACAAATAGAAATTTTCGTGATTTTATTAGTTTCCACACAACTAGCATAGATTGGTATGATAACTCATGACTTAGAACAAAGACCAAGTCATTCAAAAGTGCTCACATTGCCCTTCTATAGTTGAGCATTTGTGATATAAACACATCTGGG
The DNA here is from genome assembly GCA_023553655.1 of Myrmecobius fasciatus. Taxonomy (NCBI): domain Eukaryota; kingdom Metazoa; phylum Chordata; class Mammalia; order Dasyuromorphia; family Myrmecobiidae; genus Myrmecobius; species Myrmecobius fasciatus. Next base: position 32,462 of record JAJPUD010001153.1, read on the forward strand.
ATGTAGCTATAAATCATCTCTGAGATAATTTACTTACAAGGACAATCATTATAGCCAAGTGTTATGGCTAATTAGGTAGGTTGTGACTGGATCCTATCATGTAACTTCCAACTAAGTGGATTTTCCTAGGATCTGTTGAGTCCCTGACTAAGGGACATAAGCAATATTTGATGACATCTGAAATCCGCCTATTACGATGTATGCATCTACGAAATGTCAGTGTAATGTATCTGAGACAAGTTAAAATTTAATACATAACCTCAGGACTGAAATCAAATTGGCATTATGTAACCTAGAAGAATGATTCCAGTAAGTTCTAATATATTGCCTATCTTAAATTCTAAAGGAATTCTATTACATTTTGGGTTACGTGAAGTAGCCTGGGGTAGCAGAAAAAAACTCTGAACTTTAGAGTTAAACTTGATTTAAGTCCTGATTTTGCTATTTATTAATGATGAGACCCTGACCAAGTGCCTGAATCTCATCTTCCACATCAATAAGACAGGCATTAAGAAAGACTTGTAATCAGCCATGTATGTCCCAAGATGGTTGTGAGGAAAAATTATGTAAACTACAGGCCACCATAGAAACTCAAACTGTTACTATCATTTTATATTCTTACTTATATTTCATATTTTCTTATTTCTTATATTTGTATAATTTTTATATCTAATTTCTTAGATTTCATAATATTTTGTATTCTTATTTTAGTGTCCAAGCTAAAGCTGCTCCAGCTTTTCAGTCACTGGACTATATAGTACAATAGACCCAATAGAAATGGATACAAAAACCTTTCTTTACCTTGCCCCCTAAAAAGCCAAACAGAATAAAATAGATTTCTCTGACCTCCCAGTTAATAAGATGTTTCTTTTTATGGCCACCCTCAACATACTCAAGCCAGCTCTGTGCAGTCTATAATCTGTGGGCTTTGAAATCTTCCCACTATCCCCCCCACCCCAAAAGTTAGCATCAAGGCTTCAACATCAAAGCCTGATGTGATGAAAAAAAAAGTCAATACAAAAGTCATACATAAGCAACCTATTTCTGCTGCAGATGGGGGCTTCATTTTTTTTGAAATGGCATGTTTGAAGGCTTCTCCAATAGGGCCTGTCAACTCTTCTTTGTAATTTTTAAATATAAAATCTCATCAACTTCCACATTGGAATTTTAAGAGCATGTCACTCATATTCCATTTTGTGATTTATCTAGTATTGAAAATGTTTGTCCAGACCTATATTCTTGCCTTAAATAATATTTTAGCCTTATCAACTATGAGAGGTGTTAGGACTGCCTTGACCTTATACTTAAGTATGGGGCTTTTGGGGGTACTTTTAGAACTGGGAGGAATTTAAGATATTATCTCATCTCTTTTCCAAATTTCTCAAATGAGGAGAGTAAGCTCCAAGAAAGGGGCAATATGATATAAGGACAAGTAAGCTAGATTCAGATTCAGAAAATCTAAGTTTAATTCCCAGCTGGGTCCCCTGCTATCCACCTAATCTTGAGTATATCACTTAACTCTCTGGGTCTCTCTTTCCTTATCTGTAAAATTAAGAGGTGTGAACCTCTAGAAGATACCTTCTAGACTCAAATTCATAATGCAAAGATCCTAAAAGGTTACCCAACTGACCCCAAATCACATAAAGTTGATACAGATCTCAAGTATCTTAACTAAAATAATATCTTCTTTCATCCTCCTCCCTTTCATGGATTGATGGTTGGGTTGGATTGTTTCTGTATTGCCCTCACAATAAAAACAGATTTCAGTGAATCAGAATCCTAGAATAAGAAGGGACTTCTCTGAGATACAGTGTCTATCCTCTTGCCTCCAATCAAATTCCTATTTTAGATTAGATGTACTTGCATATTTTTTTAATGGTAAGCCTCTCCCTTAGATTGTAAGGTCCCTGAAGGCAGGAACTGTCTGTTGCCTCTTTTTGTATCATCAGCACTTAACACAGTGCCACGCTTCTAGTAGATGCTTAATAAAGATTTATTTATTGATTGATAACACCCACTCCCAAAGAAACAGCTTCATGTATGGTGTCTCCAGACATATAAGCCTTGTTAAGAATTAAGTAAACAATCAACTCTTGTGGGTGTAGTTGTAGACAATCTCTGGAGGTTAGACTAGCTGCTTCTGAGAGTGTAGATGAGTTCACAAACTCTCAGAAACTTTGCCACCCATTTTTCTCAGCTACTGTACTTTACCCTATAAAGAGCCATATTTTGGTGATGGTGTCCTTTAAGAATCATTTACAAAGCACTTAAAGGATCTACTGACACCTCAAGACCCTCAAGACAAACTCTTCTTAGCTCTCAGTTCAAGAAATGTTCCTCTCTCAGTTCTTGGGACATCCAACCACATATGGCAAAATTTACTATTAATAACTTCAGTGCATATTTCTCCCATTTTAGTTACTGAGTCTGTAAGGATACATATTCCAGAGCCTCAAAATCAAAGCTTGATATGTGACTGGGAAAAAAGTCAATACAAAAGTCATACATAAGCAACCTATTTCTGCTGCAGATGGAGCTTCATTTTTTTTTTTGAAATGGCATGTTTGAAGCCTTCTCCAATAAGGCCTGTCAATTCTACTTTGTAATTTTTAAATATGCAACCTTATCAACTTCCTTCTGTTTTTTCCATTCCTATGTAACCCTGTCAAGAATGTCTTCTTCTTGATCTCCCATAAAACTCTGACCTAGGATTTCTTGGCTTCTGATCGTATGGTGAGGATCTCAGGGTCAATCATCCATGATCATTCGCTTCTAGTTTTGAACTAAATCTTCAATAAGGAGAGTGGAAAGAGTTCTCAATCTGAAGACCTGAGTTAGAATCCTGAATCTGCTAACTTACCCTATGTACGACTTTGAGGAAGTCATTTAGCTGCTCCTGGCCTGTTTCCTCATCTATAAAATGAGGAGAATGGCCAGTTGACCCCAAAGGTCTCTTCAAGTACTAAATCAATGATCTACTGACAAGTTCCACTACACCACCAATCACCAAGAGTGAAATCATTCTGCCTATGGGACCAGACCCTCTCTCCCCATGGAAATAGCAAGTTAGGGGGATGACTAATAAAGAAAACACCCCCAGATCTTTCTTTAATGTATCTCTCCTTGGAGGTGAGTTTATTCTGCATGTTTTATTCATTGAAAGGTGAAAGGGATAAAAAGGAATCCATCCAATTATATATTTATTCAGCCTTTACCTCCCAGCAGATAGAATCGTTTCTCTTTGTCTTACCAACCTTTCCCCATCCCACCACCCCACCACCCCACATTTATTTTCTTTCTTCTTTCCTTTCAATGCAGCTGAGAGATGGGATGAATAGAATAATTATTCTACAGAAGCCCAGAGGTGGGCGGTAAGGAAAGGAAAAGTTGAGTGAGGAGATCAGTGGCAGTGCAGTAAGATGCACAGAGAGAACCCAGCCTCTCTTCTCCTTTATTTGGACTGATGCCCACAATACTCTGAGCCATCCTTTTAGACTCAAGCATTTTAATAAAATGTAAAAGCCTGAATATGGTTATTTAGCCCAAGTCTTGAGGTAGCTAGTTCTTAACAAGATCTAGCACTAAGCAGACAAAAAACAGGTCTTTGAAAGGCAGAAAGCAGAGTCTATACAACAACCAACACCTTTAGTAAAGTAAACCTTTAGCACCTCCTAATCAAGGATTCTTTAGGGATGTGTGTGTGTGTGTTAGGCCCTCATAATAGAGGGACTAGAGTATCAAACCTAAAGCCAGAAAAAATAAAGTTCAAAATCAATCTCAGATATTTATCAGCCATGTGATCCTAAACAAATCACTTGTCTATCAATTTCCTCATTTATAAAATGAAAATAATAGTGTTTTCTACCTCCCAGGTGAATTAGGATAAAATGAAAAAATAATTGTAAAGTATTTTGCAAACCTTAAAGCATTATGTAAAAATTAGTTATGGGCAACTAAGCAGTTCCATAGTGCACAGAGCACTGGGTCTGAAGTCAGGAAGAATCATCTTCCTGAATTCAAATCTAGCCTCAGACGTGTACTAGCTGTGTGACCCTGGACAAGTCAATAATCCTATTTGCCCCAGTTTCCTCATCTCTAAAATGAGTGGAGAAGGAAGTGGCAAATCGTTTGCTGACTGAACAAACAACAAATGCTGGTTATATCATGCACCCTTTGGCAGTCTGTTGAAGCCCATGAACCCCTTCCTAGAATAGTATTTAAATGCATAAATTAAAATGCATAAAATTCAAAAGAAAATTAATTATGTTGAATATATTTATCAAATATTTAAAAGTAAGTTCACTCACAACTCCCAAGTTACGAAAAAAAATTGTATTAGATACAATGTAATATCCCAAGCATGGGGGAATAAAAAGAAAAAAAACAAAGTAATCCCTTCCCTAAAGTAGCATTATATAACATATCAAAATGGACCAAAAAACCCATCCCTTCTGAAAAGGCTGACTATAGACAGGTTGTTTTCCAAAGTTATGGAGAAGGTAATAAGAGAAATCTCTCCCTCTCTCATAGAAGGCAGAAGTTTGCTGAAGAATTAAATATATATTCATATAAAAAACATATACATACACATGAGAGATTACAGATTATAGATAGATTTGTTTATATGAAAACAACATAAATTAATGTCATTTAAAGTTTCCACAATGCATGTTAACCAAATGTCACCCATTTTAGAGCTCTTCTTAGTTGATTACCTAACCAGAAACTTTTCATTCATTAGGACTTATTCTGTATTGCTCCATAGGATGGAACTAGGAACCATGGGTGGAAGTTACTAGGAGACAGATTTTGGCACAATAGTATAAAAAACTAGCAGCTATCATTTTCCAACAAGAGAACAGGCTGGCTCAGGAGGTAGTAAGCCCCCTATAACTGTAATCATTCAGAGGGAGGGTAACCATCTGTCAGGGATGGTGTAGGAGAAATTTTCATTCTGGGTGGGTGGGAGATTAGACCAAATGACTCGTGAGGTCTCCTCCAATGTTAATGTGTAGGATTCTAGGTAACGCTGAATGTGCTTAATTTTGTGTTTAGCCCCCTGCTTGTTCTTTAGTTGGCTAGAAGTCTCCAAAGTCTACATGAGAGACACATTACTTTCTCCTCTAGGGTTAAAGGATACCCAGGTAAGAGAATTGTGGGAGGGAAGGGTGTTCTTTGGAGAGGGAAAGAACATGTCCAAGCTACAAGTATCAGAGGAGCTAATCTAAATTCTGAACCCCCAAACTATCTATGCATAGGCTTTACCATTTATGTAAATCACATGCAAAAACATATGCAAATGTATACCACTCACGGAACTATTTCAAACAATTGGATGTGGTCCTAAGGCTGAATTTATGGGAAGATGCTGCTGACAAGTTTCTTTTTCTAAAGAGGATATAAGGCCCAATCTGGAAGCTAACAACCATATAGGAAAACTGTTATCTAATTTGAAACTTTAAGTCTTAAACTAAAGATCTAATTTCCTTTAAAATTCAATTCAATAAACAGTCATTAAGTACCAGGCACTCTGCTAGGTGATAGGGATAGAAAAATAAAAATGAAATGGTCCCTGCTCTTGAAGAGCTTACATTCTACTGGAAAAGGGAAATCAGAGTGGGACATAACAAGTATGCACATTTTTCTAACACTCCAGAATTTCAACGACCTGCTAAGTAGCTAACAGTTCACTACATCTTGCTGTCCCCAGATGTCCAAACTTTACATTTTCCAGCCATGTTACTATGTATATATTCTATATTATTTCTTACCTTTTGCCTCACCACTTGCTTTAAGAATAATAATCAAGTCAGTCCATTGCCTTAGATTCCAAGTCATTCTTCCCTGCCCTATATTTATTGCCTCCCCAGATGTAAGTTTCTCAATGGCAGGAATTGAATCTCTTTTATGCTTGTGTCCCCAGTGCCTGGCACATAGTAAGCACTAAATAAATGGGTTTTTATTCATTAATTCATTCCTCTATTCTTGACCAGAGAGGATCACTTCTTGGCCTTTGAGCTAAGAGCTAAGGTTTAGACTTTATTCTGATGATTTCCCTCAGTTTTAATTAGCACTCTTTCCCCCTACCCATAACCAAATAAAAATAGCACCTTGATGAGTTATAAGCTAAAACTGATCACTGCTGAGTTTCTACAAAACTTTCTGGGGATGAAAGTTTCTAAGGAAAACTCTATTTCCATTATTGGGAATTTTTCCTGAATGCTATAATTTCCATTATTTACAGGATAGATAGGCATGAATGGGTAATAAACAGTATCACTGGAGAGAATCTTCACATTGATAAAATCATAGATGCATTTGATTCAGGAAGAATGGAAGAGAAAGGGGGAAATACTTTAAAAGGAAGCTTCTGTTATCAAAAATTCCAAAGGAATTATTAATCTTCATTAGTGAAAGGAACTTCCACACCAAGAGTCCTTCATTTCTATGAAATTAGAGGTTGAGGAAAGCAAAGGACAAAAGGCAAAAAAGAAAAAGAAAAAAGAAAGCACCCTGAAAGAGAATAAACTGGATCATTCAGGAACTTCTAGAAGGTCCTAGCATCTTATCCAAGAAAAGTCCAGTCTAAAAATAAGAAACCCTATCAAGAAGCAAAATCAACAAACAGTACAAAAAATATCTAGTAAATTAGATGCTTTAAATAATTTCACTTTTAGCCACATAAAGAACATATTAGTCAATCAGGTAATTAGATCTTATCAAGACATGGTTCTAGAATGTTCTGCTTTACAATACTAAGCAACATCCACTCTGTGTCTGGAGTATCAATTACATTTCGAAATGGACTATTCCTGTCCTGAAAGAATTTATATTCCAGTTAGGGAAGAGAACACTTAAAAGGATGCTAGAAAGCAGAAGGAAAAGACTATGGGGAAGAAAAGGATGGAGATGGTCAGAGAAGAGAGCTATGCTGTGGAAAGAATAGAGAAGATGCACAGAGAGCTAACCAGTATCCATAGAGATCCCATTTCAGTATTCCATAACAGATTCTGATTGTTATATCTTCTTTCTACGGTCACTTTTCCTTCACTCTGTTTAATCAAGAACAACTTGTAGTCTCTCCCTTATCTTTTCAACAGCTTAATTTTATCCTTGCAACAGCATATTCTTGAAACAAAGCTAGCAAGCTTATTAGAAAAATCACTGGGGACCCTTCTGCTACTAATCCTTGGGGGATGGGGCAGAACCTAATATCCACCACATGGCTCTAATTCTTACAGCAAGTGGATTCCCCTGGTATGTAACCTGCATTCTGAGTAAACCATGCTGTACCTTGAATATCCATGGAGGAGGGTGACCCACAGACTACCAAATGGTGTTAGCCATATAAAAAGCCCCAGATAATAAACATAAAGAGATATATGTATTCTTCCTCTCTCTCTCCCTTTTTCTGTCTCTCTCTCTGTCTCTTTCTGTCTCTCTGTCTCTGTCTCTGTCTCTCTCTCTTATCCCCCATCTCTTTCACACACACAATACATATACATGCACATGTACCCAAAGACACAAGCACACGTGCATTTATGTGCATGCGCACACACACAAACCCCTCTGATATTGAGAATTAACTATTTCTAGTGCATCACGACAAATTAAATTACATTTAGAAATGTTCTGCTGAGTTTCGCTCCAAGTTTAAACCATTTATATCATTCCCCTTTGAGAAATCAACAAGAGAAAATGCACCTAAATTCCACCTCCAGCAGCGTCTTGACAGTGAAAAGGAACTGGAGCAATCAGGATCCTAAGCTAGCTTGATGCTGGAGAGAGGATTCCTGAATGTGCCTTCTGGTCAGAAGCCACAGCCTCCAAAGCTCCATCCTCATTCCGGGAGGTACATCCAGACCCCTCTGGGAAAATCTGGCTGGAAGGTTCAAGGCCTGCTAGCTTCCAGCATTCCAGAGGGACTTGTCAGAAGTTGGCTTCCTGTAGCATTACCACGGCGTGGCCTTGGCTATACCACTAGTCTTTAATTTTACAAAAAAGTGGTTTGGCTGAGTTGCCATGCCGGGCATATGAAAGTCTTACCCTGTGTAGCCCGACCGAATGGCGCTAGGGAGGGAAACTATACTTCAATGGACAACGCACAGACACCCCTTACATATCCAGAAGGAGCTTCTCCCTGGCACTGCCCAACTCCAAGAAGAACTAACAATTTGATGCTTTCTACCTCTCTCTACCTGCCTGATTCCAAGGCACCAGGCTTAGTTGCCAATCTCTACCAAAGTCCTAATTACCCAGTGACTTCCTTAACAAAACTTCCTTCTTTGTCCTCCTTTCTCCATTTTTCAGCTGAAGCAGTCTGCATCCCTATGTTTGAACTTAGAAGAGTCACTTCTGTCTCTGAAGAACCTAGCTGAAGGCAGAGGGGAGATGAATGAGATAACTTCTCAAGAGTTTGCCAAGTCATTGACTTTGAGGACATTTTTTTCCCAGTAAGAACACTTCCTGGGCCTTGCTACCACCAGGCCATGGCTTTTCTACCACCAAGTGTGCCAGGAAATATTTCCCTCTCAATAGTTCCTACAATATCAAGATATGTAAAAGTGGAATGAGTCAGCTAGATGGTGCAAAAATAGAGTCCTAGGGTCAGGAGAATCTGAGTTCAAATCCATTCTCAGACACTTAATACTTACCTTTGTGACTCTGAGCAAGTCAGTTAACCCCAATTGTCTCATACACAAAAGGAAAAAAAAGTTAAATGAGGGGTGATTCTGGAATCAAAAGACTTGGATTCATATTCCATCTTTATGATCATTATAACCTGTGTGAACACAGGCAACTCATTTCATTTGCCTGACCTAAGTTTTCCCTATCTGTCAAATGAGGCAGCTGTCAAATGAGATCTATCTAGACCTATGATCCTAAGACCTCACAAAATGTGAGATGGTCCCTTTAAAGAGGATTGGCAGAAGGCCATGGACAAGCAAACCATAGGACACGCAAGTCATATCTCTGAATTGCCAATCTGCAAAAATATTGATATGTCCATTGCTACCCTCTCACCCAAACTCAGGCAACTGACACCCACAAGCCCCACAAAAAAAAGACAGAAAGGGGAAGAGAGAGTGGAGAGAAAAAGAGAGAAGAAAGAGACAGGCAGAGAGAGGAGGGAGGGGCAGAGGGAGAAAGGAGAGAGGGGGAGAGAGAGAGACTGACAGAGAGAGGGGGAGAGGGAGAGAGAAAGTAGAGAAAAGAGGGAAGAGAGGGAGGGAGGGAAGGAGAGAGGAAGGGAAAAATGGAGGGAAAAGACAGGAAAGAGAGGGAGGGAGGAAAGGGGAGAGAGAGACAGACAGAGACAGAGACAGACAGACTGAAAGACAGAGATAGAGAGAAACAGAGGGAAGAAGAGAAGGAGGGAGAGGAGGAACTTAAGCTTGAAATTTGCTTTCTACTCAATGCAGAGTAGCAATAATTTCACAGACTCACTGCAGGAAGGAGCAACTTCACTTTACCTCTGGCCACACCTACCCATGGAGAAGAATTCTCTGCAGAATCCCAAAGGTCAGCTCACTATATCAACCCCAATGTCATCCTCCCAGGAGTTCAGGAGCTGTGAGGTTATCCAGAAAGGCACAGTTTGCTGTTGATTTTCAGATTGGCACAGCCACTCCAGAGGAATGAGACTTGTGAGCAACCTCTAGCCAATGAAGAAACCCAGAGAATGCCATCTGGGGCCCACTTGGGTAGGGCAAAGGCTCAGGGTCCTCATCCCCCTAGTGGTTCTATGTGTTTATACCCATCAGTTTGATAAAAGATAAAAATTCAAAATGCATGATGATTTTCCTGAGAACCATGAAGATGGACACTACAGCCTGTCTGCCTTAATGTATTCCCCCCCTCACTTCAACCTCTAATAATCTCTGTCTCTCTTTCCAAAACACAACTTTGGTCCCACCTCCTCCAGGAGGTCTTTCCTCAGCCTCTAAATCATAGATGATCTCTTCCTCTCGAAATTACTTTGTATTATCTTGTCTAAATGCATCTTGAATTGTATTTCTGCTCTCTGTGACCCAGTACAATGTAAGCATGAGGGCAGAGACTACTTCATCTTTGTCAATATATCCCCAATACCTGGCACACTGCCTGGCACATTGTAGATGCTTAGTAAATGTTGACTGCCTGGCTACCCCATCAAAGATTCCAGAATTCCCAGGCTTCCTGATTCCTGTTTGCCTTCATAATCTGCCTGGAGGTAAAAAGATGATAGACTGTCCTTCTCTGAGGCATTTTTTATAAAGCTTTTTAATTTTCAAAACACATACATAGATAGTTCTCAACATTCACCTTTGTAAAACCTCATGTCACAAAAGTTTTTCCCTCTCTTTTCCCCACTCCTTCCCCTGGATAGCAAGTGATTCAATATATGTTAAACATGTACAATTCTTCTCTACATATTTCCACAATTATCTTGCTGCACAAGAAGAATCAGCTCAAAAAGGAAAAAAATTAGAAAACAAAATGTGAGCAAACAACAAAAAAAAGTGAAAATACTATGTTGTGATCCACATTCAGTTCCAACATCCTCTCCTTGGGTATAGATGGTTCTCTCCAAAAGAAAACTATTAAAATTGCAGTAAGGCATTTTTTAAAAAAAAGGGATTGCTAGGGCAGCTAGGTGGTGCAGTAGATAGAGCCCCACCCCTGAATTCAGGAGAACCTGAGTTCAAATCTACTCTCAGATACTTAACACTTCCTGACTGTGTGACCCTGGGCAAGTCACTTAACCCCAATTGCCTCAGGGGAAAACAAGGGATTGCTAAAGACTAGAGAGGGAAATATTTGGTCAATGTAATATAATGTAGGATCCTATTTTAGGAGTGCTGAATACACAGAAGTCATTGTGTCTGTCTTCAGGAAACTTGCAATCTAAGTAGAGGTCATGGTTTCAGATCACTGCCCATTGGCACTAAGTTTAATACCTTGTGGCCAGCCCCCAGTAAGAAGATTTCAACCTTATCTCCCAAGAGGTTTAGTTTCAAAAGAAAGTATTCTAGACTTGGTTACTGCAGGAAATTCTTGGTATGTCTCTGGGCTTGGGGAAAACAGAAATGACCCCCCTTCAACTTTCATGAGAGTGATGTAGAAGGGGAAATGGTAATGTGAAAGGGAAAATTAATCTGAAAAAATGCTTTTGTGTTTACTCCTCCTATTCTTATTATTTCCTTTCCCTACCACTCTTCATCCAAAATCCTTTAACAATCATCTCAAATTGGGGCCTTCCTATATTGGGGCCTTACCTGAACTTCAGTAGCATGATGTAGACCCCCTAAAAAAGTGAATTAGAAGCTCTTCTTAGATTCTAATTTGGGTTCTGCCAGTAACTGTGAATCCTTAGAAGTCATTTAATTTTACTAAGCCTCAGTTTCCTTATCTGCAAAATGGAAATATCTTTAAACCTAGGAAGTCATAATTCCAATAAAAATAAAATGGGAATAATGATACCTATACTACCCATGTCACAGGATTGCTATAAGGGTTAAATGAGAGACCGTGCACAAAGTATTTTATAGCTGCAAAGCAATAAATAAATATAAGCTATTACTATTCAACAATATTAACCAAATACTGGTTTGTTGTCTAGCACTTGACTAGGTTGTAGGGGAGATGTAGAAATATAATAGAAAGAGCTTGAATTTCAGAGAGGTTACCTGACAAAGTCAGTTCTTTTAATTCCAAGACTCTGTGGTTTCTATTTCATGAGGGTTTGCCATGATGGTGCAAATGGTTTTTAATTTAAAAAGTAAAAGAAATAATTTTCAAATTTAATTTTTTTAAAATTTCATTTAAAAAATAAAATTCTTTAATGATGCCTTAAGCAATAAATACTTGCAGAATATCATGAGTATTAAATATACTTTCTTATTGAAAAGGTTTCACAGAACAGAAAAGGCTGGGACCCACTGCATGATACCAGACCACTTCTCGACTGGAAAAATGAATGTTGGAGTTTCAGATTGCCTACAGGAACAAATAACAATTTATGGCTGGAAATTGAGGTCCAGAAGTAAGTAACTCATCCAAGGTCACACAAGTATTAAGTATCAAAGAGATTTGAACTCAGGTCCTTTGATTCCAACAACAGTAATCATTTCACTGCCAAGTCCTAGGCAGTCTTGGGTTTGAGGCTGTTCCCTGATGCCAAGAACTCCAACTGAAAGTAAGAAATTGATGTGAATCCTACTCATCAAATCCAGCTATTCGTATACCCCCCAAAAATGAACTTGATGAGATTGAAATAAAATTTAATTCCTCATGTATTTATTAAACATCTAGAATGAGCAGGATATTATATTGAATGTATATTTCTGTACAGATGAAAAGAAACAAAGAGGAAGCTGGGCCCACCTCTAGAAAGAATGTCAGTTGGAGCTCCCCAGGTCCTAGGATTTCTCCTAAGTTCCTCCTGATTCGGAACCTGGTTAAATAGAAGAGTCTGAAGGCAGTTGGATAGCATTAAGAATTTGGCCCCAAAACAAGCATTCTGAAAGATCTGGAATTTGCAGTTCTGTGGTTCCAGATTTGCATGCTGATTGAATGTGTCAGTTCCAGACTTTGGTGCTGTTTGCTGTAATTTGATCCTATATTTCAATTAGTCATGGGCCTGATGAAGGAACAGTGTTGTTTTCCAACATGACCATGGAGATGCTACCTTGATAATGCATTACAGACAATTCTTGATCGACACTAAATATTTGGCAAGGTGAGGAGCTAAAACTAGAAGCCCTTCTGTGTCTGTGCCCAGCCAGAGAAAGGATATTAAACAAACCTCACAATCTATTCACAGTATCAACAAGTGGAAAGTGAGCATAAGTTTACCTGACCATAGCTCAAGTAAAAATGCTTACTTCCCAAGAACAGCCACAAAGAAGATAAAAGTAGTCCATAACTGATATTTCCACATATAGTTCAATTCCCAAAAGTAAGGTGCCAGAGAAATGTGATATATATATTTAGCTACTAACTTTCCCCAGAGTTTTGCCAAGTCCTTTTACTTTCTTGACTGCAAAGTATAACTCACTCCTCCCCCTGCAAAAAAAAAAAAAAAAACAAAACTAATGCATGTCCAAATAATAGGGTACACATCATAGCTTCAGGGGAGATCATCTGAAAGATTCACTTCAAATCCTTAGAAAGAAAATGTGTCTCTTGGGGGAGATGTTATTTCTTTAAAAACCAGATGAAGCCTTTAAAAAAAATCCACGGAAAGTTAAAGCTGATTCTCTGCCTTTACTTAAGGTGATATTTGTTGAGAAACAACAATATTGCACATAGAAAACAACTGAATTGCCTAAATCAGAAAAAAATAATTTGGTTACAAATGACCAGAATTTGCACCTTATCCCTTGAAGAACCACTTTTAGAAAGCTCCCTTTAAATCTGCAAAAAGAAGAGTTCATTTTTCCCTCAGTCAATAACCATTTTTAAAACATCTATTGTATCAGAGCCTGGGAGAGATGCACAGTTTAGATAAGACTCAGACCTTGTTACCTTCTCCAAACTCCTCAAAGAGTAGCTGCAGAGTGAAATGCAAACATGCGATAGTTGCCATAAATAACATTAAAGGGTCAACCCATCAGAGAGCTACAAACAAAAAATAATATGGGTTCCGGGGAAAAGATCATTAGTATCAGGAGAATGGGGTGGCACCTGTGTTAGGCTTTAAAGAATTCAGTAGGAAAAGAAAGGAAGGAAAAAATACATCCTACACTTAGGGAGTAGCCAAAAAAAAGAAAAAAGAAAGAAAGACAACTGCAGGAAAGAGCAAAGGAGCAGAATAGTTCAGTTTGGGTCAGCTGTAGAACGCATGGAAGGCAAGCGATAGCATCCTCAGAACCAGATATCTTCTGAAAATCTTAGTACTGAATAAGGAATGTTATAAGAGCACTCAGAAAGTCTTGAGCGGAAAGAAAATGCTGAGGTTTATTTTCAAGTCTAAAGCTACTATTTTGAGCTCACTTTTAACCAAGTGCATTCCCTAAGAAGAATGAGTTGTAACTACCCAATATTTGGACAGTGAGAAGATAGAAGAACAAAGAACATTGCATGCATTGTAAAAGAAAGTACTAACTTCCTATGAAAGACTAGGAAACACTTTTAAAACTTACTTTGATTCTATATACTGCCTCAGGGGCTGAAATGAGCTGGATTCAAAAGTTCAATTTAACAAATCACAGGGGGTACTAGAAAGGTCCTAGGACTTTTTAAGAGTGTCTAACAGAAGCAAAAGTAACCCATGACCATTATCTGAATTTGGTTCCTTTTTTTCTCAGCCAGCTCTGTAATTGTCCTTCCTACCAATTCTATTCCATGTAGAAACTCCCAGAACCTAAGATGTTATCTTAAATCAGTTATTAAATATAGCCAACTATTAAAGATTCTTTTACATGGTAATTCTCAATACCGAGCAAAGAAACACCTGACACATTCTTAAAATATCTGATAGAATCTGCCTTCCTGATCCTATTATGGGAAGCACTTCTTCCCTTGAAATTTCTGCCCATTACTTAATATACAAGAATTACATTAGTGTCTTCCAACCTATAGGATGTAAATAATTTAGAAACCATGTCTTTTAAACCTGCAACAGTAATAACAAGAAAACCAAAACCTATTTCCTAATTTAAAAAATAATTACTAATGATCCAAATGTCTTGGACTCTATAAATTATAGAGATATCATTTACCAAATCATTCATTCTACAACAGGAGCATATATCCAGGGAGACAGTGCTGGATCTCTAGTCAGGAATATCTGAATTTTATTTACTAGCTGTGTGACTCTGGTTAGCTCAGTATCTCTCAGCCTCAATTTCTTAATTGATAAAACTGTCTATAATTATAGCAACTGAGCCATGGGATTGTTTAGGAATCAAACTAGATAATGAAAATAAAGTATTTTAGGAAACCCTTAAATGTCAGATATCATCATCATCACTATCATTATTTTCTGAGATATTCTTTTTTCCTCACCCTTAAAGGGCAATACCCAAATCTTCCTGAAGGTTGAAAAGCTAACAGAGCTGATGATTCTTTAAGGAGGTGGAAAGGAATGTAAGAATAAGTGAAATCTATGAATAAGAACCTTATTGACAGGGGGACAGCTACCGGTTTTCAAATTCTCGGGTTAGAAATGTAAGAGAATTGATATCAGGCCCATATTCAAGGACTTTCTACTCTAATAGTGCCCCCTATACTACTGAAGAGCCAGAATTTCTCTTCAGTTTTAACCTTTTCCCAAAAATAAGAAAACTGTAAAAATGACATATTAACTCTAGGATAATCTCATCAGGAAGCATCTTCAGCCAAAGGGAAGTTGAAAGGGGAGAGTCAGGCAGAAATGATGACCTTTATTTTTTTTCCCTCTTATTTCCAATACACCAGTATTTTCCAAAACAAAAACGTACTGCCGCTAAACACAGCTGAGCATCACCACCCCACACAACGTATAATTAATGCATGAGAGAGAGACAGAGAGATAGAAACAGAGAGATGGGCAAGAGAGGGAGGGAAAGAAAAGAGAGAGAGAGAGAGAGAGAGAAAGAGAGAGAGAGAGAGAGAGAGAGAGAGAGAGATTCAACATCTTTTCTCTAAGCTCACTGTTGAAAACCCCAAGATTTCCTATTCAGAAACTGCTCCAGCGGCTACAAGTTGTTGTTCCCTATGAAGAAGTTTAGAATCTACTTGGATTAACTTTGCTGCAGGAACTGTGGAGATTGAGGACACTGACCCATGTCTGTGTGACTTTGAGGACTCCTTACATACACACACACACACACACACACACACACACACACACATACACACAACTATCCTTGGATTTCTGATTTAAGACTTGTTCTTTCCTTCCTCCCAAAAAGGGCAATATTCAAACAACCTTCTGGATCTCCCCCACCCCATCCAACCTAGTTACCCCTTTTTTTCTTTTTGTTTTTTTTCCTAGAATTTTCCTGCTAGAGTTTCTATCCCTCCAGCATCGGTGGGTGACATTGGATGGGGGGGGGGAGGAAGGGAGGGAGAAGGGGGGAAGGAAAAGGCCAAGGAACTCAGCATGGAGACAGGCCAGGGAAGCAGGCAGCCTAGCAACCATACATCGAAAGGTTTTGTGTGTGTGTGTGTGTGTGTGTGTGTGTGTGTGTGTGTGTGTCGCTAAGTATTCCCATGCTAGGAATAACAATCCTACATTATTGCAGGTATCCTAAAAACGTCAAGAGGAAAGCTCTTCATGTTGTCTGCTTCTGCCGGCCCTGCTGCCTCTCACAGCCAACCCTGACCTTCCCCGCTTCCAAGTTCTTGACCCCAGGCGATGATGGGGCAACAAAGAGTTAGGGACCCTCGCAAAGAGTAAAAGGTCACAGAAGAGTTAGTTACCTGGAGGGCCATTAACAGAATATCCTCAGGATGGGGGGGTGTAGAAAGTGGAAACAGGTGACTAATAAGATTGAGAATCTGACATTGCACCTCCTTCCCTCACCTTCCCCCCTCCAAGACACCGTAAGCCTCAGTAACTGATGAGGTCCTCCCCGTTCTTGTCCTCTCCTGTTTTCTTGCGACAACCGAGACATCCGTAAACAATTCCCGTGAGTGGTGTGGTATCCCCCTCACCCCCTTAAGCTTCACGCTGCCTCTCCGACCCAGCTGTCTGGGGTCATGTTCTTCCTCCAAGCCTCCAGTGGTGGATTTTCCCTTTCTGTCCCACAGCTCAGATCTCATTTTTCCAAGCAATTCCCAGATCTTGTGGCTTTCCCTCTCTGTTCCTGAAGCCCGTGCCTTCACAAGCACAGCCCGTAAAACATGCTTCCTTCCTTCCTTTCGCGGGTGCTGCGAGCATGCGACTCTCTCTACCCAACCGTGGCGAATCGAGGAGCGCTCTCCTCCAAGCATGCCAGGGAAAACCCCAGGAGAGAGGGTACTACCCGTGCCTGCCGCGAGTGACCCTACCATAAACAAGTGCACGGGGAGAACAGACCTCTTCCTACAGGCAGGCAGCCCAAACCCGCCGCACTGGGGAGGTGGAGAGGATTTCTGAGTCCTGGAGAGCGCACGCCGAAGGCAAAGATAGCAGAAGCAGCTTCATAGCCACGCTCTAAATTCTACTGAGTAAAAGCCCAGGAACCCCCCGAAAGAGAAGGGGGATAGAGAGGAGGAGAGGAAAGAATTGAAGAGGAAGAGGAATGGGATGAGAAGGGAAGAAGAAAAAGAACAGAAAAAAAAAAGCAAACGTGGGGGGGGAGAACTGAGGAAAAGCTAAAGAAGAGGGCGTAAGGCGAAGGAGTGAAAAAGAGAAGAGCAAAGGAGGAGAGAAGAAAGAAGAGAGGAGAAGAGGAGGGAAGTGAGAGGTAAAGAGAAGCAGGTGCTCGAGAGGGAAGAGCAGATGAAGGAGAGAAGGGAGAAGACCTGAGCAGGGGAGACTGGGCAGAGGCAGGGAGACTCGGGCGAGGGGGTCGCTCTGCAGCCGGTGGGTTGGGGGGCCGGGGGGCACGTTACCTTGCTCTTGCCCCCGCAGTGGCAACAGACGGTCCACAGGTACTTGAGCGTCCGCCAGAGCAAGATGATGAAGAGGCCCCCGAAAAAAGTCACCATGGAGGAGGCCAGGAAAGCCCACCACATGCGCTGGCCGCGGCTGTCGCACGGCACCTCCATGGTCACCGGGATGATAAGCGCATCCATCTTGGGCTCGTGGACCGAGGAAGAGGACGAGGAGGAGGAGGAAGAGGAAGAAGAAGAGGAGGAGGACGCGTCTAGGCTGAGATGGTTCGCGTGGATATTGCTACTCATTCTAAGACTGCTGCCGCCTCCGCCGCCGCCGCCGCCGCCGCCGCCGCCGCCGCCACCATTTGCCATAACTAGCAATGGGCAGGAGGCGCAGGGGCTCCGGGGAGCTCCTCCCGCCGCCAGCGCCACCCCAAACACCCATCAACAGCCATATTGCTATTGCTGCTGCTGCTGCTGCTGCTGCTGCTGCGGCCGGGCGCGGGGGGGTGGGGGGGGAGAGGGCGAGGGAGGGGCGTTTGAGGGGAGGTGGGGGGACAAGCAGCAGGCGGCAGGCGGGAGGCAGAGAGCGGGCAGCGGTGGGTCGGCCGGGTGCCGCCTGGGAGCGGCTAGGGCTGCGGCTCGGAAGCCGAGGGGGCCTCTCTCTCTTTCTCTCCTGTCCGGCCGCCCGGTCGCCCAAAGGGAGATAGAGCGCACCGGGTCAGGCCCCCGGCCCCGGGTTAGCTCGCGCGCACCTTAGGGTGGGGGTCCCCGGCCCCCGTGCGCCCCTGGCCCAGCGAGGGTGGCTACAGCCCCGCCGCCGCCCGTGTTGCTGCTCCGAGGCTAGGCTGGAGGGTCCCGCAGCCCCGGGCCGGCCTCTGCGTGGCTACGTTCCCGCCCGCCCTCCGGGCCCCGGCCGCCCCTGCGCTCCGGCCGCCCAAATGCCTCACCCCCTCGCCTCTGCCTCCCAGCCTCTCGCAGCTAATGAGCTGTTGTTATTATTATTAGTCTTGAACTTGTTAATAATATATAATCAGCCCCCCCTCCTCCTCTTTCTCCTCCCTCCCCCTCCCTTACTGCCCTCCCCCAGGGCCCAGCCCCCGCCTCCCCCGCCGCCGCTGCCGCCTCCTCCTCCCCCTCTCTGGGGCTCTTCTTCTTGCCCCTCGGCTCTTGCTTCTCGCTTCTCTTCTGGTCCCTCGCCCGGCAGGCAGCGGCCGCTGCGGCGGGTTCAGTACATGCTCCGCTTCTCGCCCTTCTGCGACGCCGCTGCCACGACTGCCTCCTAGGCCATCCTCCCCGGGGTCCCTTGGGGTCGCCGCTGCCGCGGCTCCTCTTCCTCTTCTTGGGCTTCCTCCTCCAACTCCGCCGCAGCCGGTGCCTCCTGGGCTCACGCCTGGCACCTTGTCGGCCGCTCTCCTCTTCCTCCTCTTCTTCCTCCTCCTCCGCTCCGCCGCCGCCTCCAGCAGCAGCAGCAGCAGCAGCAGCAACAGCAGCTCCTGGAGCGGGCGCGGGCTGTGCCCGACTGAGGAGGGGAGGAGGGGAAGTGAGCAGAGGGGAGGAGGAGAAAGGCGCTAGTTCCTCGGCCCCGAGCTGGGGAGGGGGGACTCCGGGCAAGCATCGGATACGTCTCCATCCTCACCAGGAGGCCCCAAGAGTACCCAATTAAGCCCGACAAACCCGAGACCAATCTCACACAGGGGCCCGGGGCTACAAGTCTCTCTCCAAGGTGCTGCGCCCCCACCCCCTTGCAGCCCGGGGACCATCTGAGCCAAGTACCCTGGGACAAGATAGGGAGAGGAAGAAGAAGAAAAAATAAACAGGGGCGAAATATTATAGGATCCTCGAGCTCTGGGGTAAGGAAAACCTAATGAGCGACACCCCCCCCCCCAATTCCAGTTATACAGTTCAGGCAACAGAGCTAGAAATATCTGTCCCATTACCCCACCCCAGAGCTAGCATTCCCTCCATTCATACACACACTAGCTACTTTTTAACACCACTAGTCAAGATAGGGACTGGGCTCCGGGGGTCGGAACCTAGTGTGAAAGGTTGAAGGGATCGACGGACTGAGGGAGGGAAACCAGAGGCAACATCAAGTGGTTTTCTCGGCCTTTCTTTCAAAGAAGAGAAAGAAGGGTGGCTCTCCAGGAAAAGCTAAGGGCTTGGTTTCCTCTCACTGGATATTATTTCCCTAAAAAATGTAAAAAAAAATTTTTTTTTAATGAACTCAACTTACAAGATAGTTACTACAGGACCCAGGCTGAAGACTTGAGAGTAGGGGAAAATAATTGTTTGGCCCTGGAAACCTTGTCACTTAACCAAAAGAGGCCAGAGTGGCACAGTGGAAAGACCACTGGATTTGGAAATCATTGACCTTGATTGAATGCTTTGTCTGATATTTCTGACCTTGGACAAGTAAGTTATTTGACCTTTCTGAACATCAGTTTCTTCATTTGCAAAATAATCGGGTTCATTCTATCTCAAAGTCTATGCTCTTATAACCAGATCTACTGAAAAATGTGAATGGCCAGGGCTGTTTGAAATGCAGTGAACTTTCTTACTTGCTGCCTACCCTTTTCTACTCTCACTACTCTAAAAGCCTCTGGTTTCTTCTATCCAAAGTCAGCATGTTACTGGAATCATTTATAGAATTCTCTTAATGGAGAGTGTTTGGACTTATTTACACTGCTCTGCCCCATGCCCCCATGTCCCATGTCTCATGCCCATCACTTCCCCAGACTCCATAAACAGAGCAGCAGCCAGGATTAAATGGAATTATTCCAACGAACAGGGAGACACCTATTTCAAAAAACATATACCTGGTCATCTGACACTTTTCCCTTCATCTCTGGATGAAGTTTGAGGAAAGTAGAGGCAGCTAGATGGCCCAGGGGATAGAGTACAGGACCTAGAATCAGAAAGACTCATTTTCCTGAATTTAAATCTGGTCTCGTACACTTCCTAGCTGTGTGACCTTGTGTAAGTCACTTATCCCTCTTGACCTCAGTTTCCTTATTTATAAAATGTGCTGAAGAAGGAAGTAGCAAAACCAGTCCAGTATCTTTGTCAAGAAAATCCCAAATGGGGTCACAGAGTTGGACGAAACTGAACAAGTTTGGATACAGGAAAGGAGGGTGGGATGAATTAGGCTGTACTACATCTATTCTATATATTCTAAGATATTTTGGTATCTCATCTCTACATCAACTGAGTGATAAAAGGGACAGTCTTGAAGTGACACAATTATAATCAATCCCTAATCAATCTTGCTTCATCTAAGTACTTCCTCTCTCCCATGTTCCTCTGGGGCCTTGTTCTTTCACAGATCCAGCTTTTCCTTATATTCCCAGACATGAGATCTTACAGAGCTAATTAAGAGAAAGAATTGTGCCCCCCCCCAATTGCCGGGAGTGGTTTCCCAAAAGTTTCCAGCTCATTAATTTAAGACTAATTAGACTGATCAGGTTTCTTTCATCTTTTCAGGGTAGAAACCTGCTTACTGAATTACGTACCAGGTTTGTTTTCCTAACAGTATAATCTATGGAATTGAGTTGTAGTTTAATATCAATTTCTCACTTTATATAGTTAAGCACCATACCACAAGACATTGAAAAAATTAAGAGATGGTGGGTAAGGGGGCAAGGGTAAAGGAGCAGCTGGATGGTCCAGTGGATAGAATGCAGGGCCTGGAGTCCCAAAGACTTATCTTCCTGAATTCAAATCTGGCCTCAGATACTATCTGGGCAACCCTGGGCAATTCATTTAACTCTGCTGGCCTCAGTTTCCTCATGTGTAAAAAGAGCTGGAGAAGGAAATGGCAAACTGTTCCAGTATCTTTGCCACAAATATTCAGAAGAGTCAGAAACAATTGAAAACTGAACTACAAAAATAGTGAGAAAAAGTAATGAATTTTCTTGTTTAGGTCTTTTTAAAAATTCACTAAAATTAATGCATATTTAAATGCTTTTCTTGCTTAATTCATAGCTAGAACTAATTCTCCCATTTGAAAGGTGGTAAGAATCACCACTGAAGAAGATAGGGCATGGGGAAAGGAGCAAGATTAAATAGAATCCATAGCTTCAGAGAAGGAACAGTTAGTAGAAATAGGTTTTCTGAGGATCCAAAGAAAACTTTCTTCAGAGAGAAGAGCTGCTTGGAAAAATTTATGCTCAATGGCTCTTACCTCCTGCAGGTGGCATCTCACGTTGGCACACCATGGATAGAATCACTCTCAGAATGTCTCGCAATACAGAGTCTCTGCTTTGGAAGGGACCTCAGAGCCACCTGAATGAGAATCTCTTCTATAAGCTGTGCAACAAGTGGGCAGCCTGTGCTTAAGGATTTCATGTCCAAGAAGTTGTAGTATAGCTCTTCCATTTTGATAGTCCTAAATGTTGTGAAACATTTTTTTGCCATATGGTGTAGAAATCCTACATCTCCTCAGCTTCCATCTATTGATCCTACTTCTGTATTCTATGGTCAAATGGAACAAATCTAATCCTACTTCCATATGGTAATCCTTCAAAAGTTTGAAGGAGAATATTTGCCTTTCTATCCTAGTCTTTTCTCCTCTGGGTATGAGAAGGATTCATGCACCACACAGCCCTAGATTGTAGCTGGAAGCTGAAACGAGGTGCTGGATATATGTGAGGAAAAAAACCTTGCAGCAACCAAGCTAATTTATTTAGTATACTTCTTGAAGGGTGTTCTTTGAAAAGAACTTTAGCTGTTGTGCTTCAGGACATAAGAAGTAGCATTAAAGGCATTTCTTAACTCAATTCCAAGACTTTAAAATATTTATTTTTAAAAAATACATAAAAAACTTCAACAGTGGTAAAAGTGAACAACCAATATACACAAAACTTCAACAAAAGTGAAATAGAGAAACCTCTCCATACTGATACATGGTAAACCCAGAAGACTGACCACATTCACTGGTGGTCAACCAATAGAAGTACAGTCAACACAGCATCAGAGAACATCCTCCCATAAGAATATCCATGGTCCATAGAAGCAGGAGAGTTCTAGTGGCCAACATTTTTACAGAAGGAGCTCCAGGTTCACAAGTCACTAGGAATCTGACGCAATAATGGAAACTTCTCTAGGGTAATTAGTTATGGAGATTAGAAGTCATAGCATCAGAGTTAGCCCCAAATACATACGGATGGAGAATTGCCTGTCTCCCCTTCTATAAAGGGTTGAGAGAACCCTAATCACTCTCCCATTCTCCTATCTCCTCATCACCTCTATCTTAATTGCTCTGAGCTTTTAAACAAGCTCATTGATGTCATGCACAATCCTAATTCAGTCAGGAAGAAGCTAGATTAGTTGTTAAGTGCCTCACTTCGTGTTAGCATACAGTATTAGAACTATTATGACTCCCAGAGATCTCATCAACACCCTGACTGACTTAATATACATGTTAGGCAAAAAGTAACTATCACCCAAGATGCATCATTCCTTTCATCATCACCCTATGCTTTCTTCCCATGCATGATATAGTGAAAATGAATCTGGATTTGGATAAGGGAGATCAAGATTCAAATCTATTTATGACACTGACAGTGTGACTTTGGGCAGCATATTACAGTGGACAGAATTCTGGATCTTGACTCAGGAAGTTCAAATCCTGCCTTTGACAGTTATAAGTCATGTGATTATGAACAAGTCACTTGGTCTTCCTGGGCTTCAACTTCCCCACCTGTGAAATGTACAAAATAATACAAAAGGTAATCATGAGAAGAGCAAAGAATATCCCATTTTTTGTCTTTGTAGACCCCCCGCATCTAATTTGAGTTTAATAAATGTTGACTGATTAATTGATTGAACAAGATATTTATGATTCATCATATAAGTATCCATATAAGTATAATAATAACAGTTACTACCTATCCACTCATATGAAGAGGAGCCAACTTCTATGGGAGACATTACACATTTTTTGACATGAATATGTACCCTCGATTCTCTCCATCATCCACAAATAGGCCCTTCTGGAAAGATAAGAGCAGACTTAGGACAATTTTGTTGATAATTTCTCTCTTTTGAAATCACTTTGTAGCTAGGGGGAAGGAGGGCATAGGGATATGTGTGTGTGTTATGTGTTTTATGTGGCCTGTGGTAGACTATAAGTTCCTTGAGGGATTTATAGGGACTGATTTGCTCTTCTATTTTAACTCCCAGTGCCTAGGTCAAAACACGTGGTAGACTTTTAAGAAGTATCTATTGAACTATATAACTTTACAGCACTCATCACTATGAACATAAATGAGTTACTAAATCAAGGGATGCTGGAGAATTTCTGAAAGACAAGTGTGGAGGGGTTATCAATAAATGTGAGCTCATCATTAATTACTAGGGATCTTTGAGCAGAAATTGGAAGATTATTTGCCATGTTGTGGAAGTAATTCATGTCCCAGATGGCAATTGGATGATATGTCTTCAGAGGTGCCTCAGCTTTCCATTCTTCCTTTTGCCTAAAGCCTTAGGGACAGAAGCAGGTACCCAAAGACTTAAGTCTTGGGGTGATGGGGGACATGTACCAGAACCACATGTGCATTATTTCTGCAGGGTCATTCAAGAGAAGGAGCAACAACAGGTGGGAGTAGACCAAGATCCCCAACCTCTCTGTCCCTCACCCCATCTTCTATTATAAGCAGTAGAGAGTGAGTAAGGCCCTACACCTTTGGTCTTTGTCCAGCAACAACATCCCTTGGAGGCTATTTTTCATCTACCACCCACTTCTACCCTATGACTAACAACTTCCCACTACCTGTTTCCCTCTTTACCCTTTCATTAATCAATCACTGACCACATAGGAGAAAATTATCCTCAATTTCCTCCTTTTCTTCTCTCATACTAATCCTTCTCAACCCTAAATCACTCAGGTCCCACTCCAACCCTGCAAGGGAATGCCATAGTGAACAAACTCCCCTTGTTGTGAACTTCTCACTCTCCATCCATCTACTAGCCCTAACTCCTTGGAAGTTCACCATGTCAAAATTTGCCACCCAATCCTAATTATAATTCTTGTCATATACCAGGCCTCCATCATTTTCCATCCTTTCTCAAATAATTCAACATCTAAAATTATCTCATCCTCCTCAACTTCTGCCATTAAACCAGAGTATGTTAATATCCAAGTTGTTGAAACTTTTTCCAGTTTCTCAGCACCCTTAAATTTTATGACCTTCATTTTACTTCAGCCATACATAAGAATAGTCATACCCTTAGATCTTGCTTTTATCCACAAGTGTTCCACTTTCCTAATTAATAAGAAACTTCAACATTCCTCTATCTCTCAAAAACTTCTTGTCATTCTGTCTCTATGCTTCACATCTCATAAATCAATTCTTCACTTTAATTAGGACCATTAGTCTCTCTATTGTCTGTATTTTCTCTGGCCATTATTATCTCTGTTCAGATTCACTTCTTTCCTTCATTAATCTTGACCCTTTAGTTATCCAATTCTACATATTATACTGTCCAACTTCCCATCTCCTGAAATCTGTTACCCCTTTGTTCTTTGCTCATCCTTTGCCAAAACTAAATGGGGATCAATTCCTCCATCTTCATCCTTTGCTGCTGAATGGAAGAGGAAGAAGTCACACAATTGTGTTGACTAGGCATATTATCCATTCATCTTATACAATTTCAAATGGTCCCTTGCTACAACAAGACAATTCTTTTATTCCTCCCTACTTATTAGTTCCCTATCTCATTGTTCATGAAAGCTTTCTAAAGCTTCTTCTCTTTTAGTGGGAATACTCAGTAAGTATGAACATTCCCCAAGGTTCTGTCCTGAGCCCTCTACTCATCTCCTTCTATTTTCTCTCTCAGTGGCTTCATAGGGTCCCATAGTTATAATTCTAAATTCTATGCTATCAATTTCCATATCTACATATCCAACCTGTCTCTCCCCTGAGCTCCAGTCCTATATTACCAATTGCCTCTCGAATATTTTGAATTAGACATCTCAGAGACATCTCAATTTCAATATTTATAAAACAACTCATTTCCTCTTTATTGATTAATGATTAGTTAATTCTATTGCCCAGTCATTTACCATCTCAGGTCTGGAAACACACTCTCAGGAAGGGAAAGCCACTGAAATGTCCTTAGTTTAATAACTTCTTGAATTACTATGAAAGACTGGCTATCTCATCTATGGGGGGCAGGGAGGTAACTTCCCATATCAAAAAATTTTACAGGAGACATCATGAATTGTTATAGTCAAAGAATTCATCTCCTTTAGCTAGCTTTCAATATATTTCATGGGATTCATCTTCAGACAACAGATAAAATCTCAAGTCCTTTCCAACATGGCAAGATTTACTAGAAGTGATCCTTGAGGTCAGTGGACAGTATAAAGATGCATCTCAATTCCTTTCTTTCCTTTCAAGCATCTCCTGGTTCTTAGAGATAGGGAAGAGCCCCAGAACTAACTCTCTGTATCACAGTGAGAAAAAAAAAAAAAAAACAACAGTTCAGGAATCAGACAACCTGAGCTTCCACTCATAGGCAGCATGGTAATAGTGCATAAAGAGTTCACTTTGAAGATGGGAAGTTCTAGATTCAGATTCCACCCTTGGATACATGCTAGCCATGAGACCTTAGATAATTCAGTTGACCTTTCATTCCTTTGACATAACCTTTGAGAAACCTGTAGCACCTCACAAACTGCAGCAAAGACCATTGTAGGACAGTTCTTGTAAAAATACAACTAGTTTCCCATAATATTAGAGTGTCTGGTGCTTGAGCAAAGTGGGTTCCTGTATCCAAAAATTAAAATCCCTGTGAAATCCACCAACCTCACTGAAACCAAAGAATAATTTTGAGCCTCCATGTCAGAGAATCGTGCAGACCAGGCATTTGTTCCCTTTTTAGAGGGACATTTACTTTATTTGTTTTATGTATTCTAACCATGTCTGAAATTTCTAGCAAAGTAAACCAGCCACTTCAAGTTTTCCTAACTTATCTAATTTCCATAAACACCAACTGGTTTAAAAAAATCAGAGTAACTAAACCAAGTCTGAGGCCAACTGGAAAAGGCCATTGCCTTAAAAAACCAGTATTTGCCAGCACAGCAAAGAACACTGAATTTTATTTTGTTCTGTTCTGGACCCTTAGTTAATAATATTGCCATAAATCAGAATGGTTTTGTTTGGAAATCTTAGGGGGGGAAATAGCTCTCCAAGTAAGAGGTCTCCCTCTGGTGGCCCTCTCAAGCACAGCCATAAAGTTTTCAGACCATTTTCCAAAAAGAGCATTTTTCTCTATTGCTTTAAAATCTAAAATATTACTTCACCCCAGAAGAAAAAAAATTATCATAATGAATAAGGATGGTGATAACATAAGTAGCAATTATGATAATAATAATAATGGTCATGGTGTAGATGTAGATATCTGCTACCTTAGCAGAGGCAACATTCTGTTGTTTTTTAAAGTAATTTAAGATAAATTATGTCTGACTTCATGACCCCATTTAGGGTTTTGTTTTGTTTTTGCAAATATACTGAAATAGTTTACCATTTCCTTCTCCAGCTCATTTTACAAAAAAAGAATCGAGGCAAGCAAGTTCCATGATTTGCCCAGAATCATACAACTAATGTCTAAGGTAAGATTTGAACTACAGAAGTTGAAGAAGCTCAGTATTCCATCCATTGTGCTATTTAGCTGTCCTAGAAGCAACATCATGTAATGGGAAAAAAATCACTGAATTGATATTTACAAATCTTGAGTTTTAGATCCTAGATCCACTATTTAATGTCCTGGAGAAGTGTCTTCTCCAGGATGTCTTAATTGCTTCATCAATAAAATGAAGATATTGAACTGGATGATTTCTCAGATCTCTTCTAATTCAAAATCCAATGCATTCTAGATAGTTCAAGGGCAATCAAGATCATTAGAGATTAAGCAACTTGCCCAACATCACATGGATATTAAGGAGTAGATATGATATTTGAAACCAGGATCTCCACCTACAAATCCCATGCATGCTCTTTCCATTATACCATGTTGTCTCTGGCAATACAGAAAGTGGATACTTTTATTATTAATAGCACTATTTTTGTTGTGAATTCCCCAACCAGATGACCCCTCTCTGGCTTCTATTCTTTTGTATGTGCTATCTCCTTCTACTATCACAGCTCTCAAAGTGTGGTCTAAGAACATCTAAGAATCCACAAAAATCAAAATTATTTTATAACAATACCAGGACACTTAAATTTCTAATATGATTGCTCTCATAAAAAGAAGATTTTTAGCAGGGAGGGCTCCTCAACATTTTTGAGGAATAAAAAAGGTCCTAGGACTAAACAGTTTGAGAACTGCTGTTTTCCTAGAGATTATAAGTTCCTTGAGGGCAGGAAGTTGATCACCTTTATAGCTGCATTCCAGGCACTTAGCACAATATTTGGCATATAGTAATAAATGCTTTCATTGATTTATAGCAGTGATCCAGCTAACAAATTAGTGTATCATAGAAAAACTCTGGATGAGAACTCAGGAAGCCTACTTGTCCTGGCTATGATGATTCAATCAAGTCTAGATTTTAGTGTCCTCATCTACAAAATGAAAAGGTGGGATTCTTTCATTTAGGTTTTTCAGCTCTAAATCTAGAATTCTATAAAATGAATAAAACAAAACATATTGAAATAAAAATGGGGTTATAATGGTAGGTATCCAGCTTGCAGGTTGTTGTGAGGATCAAGTGAGATGGTGTATGTAATGTCATAGTAATTGACAGATAACGGACACTACATGAGTATTTATTCCTTTCCAGATCCCATGAAGGTGTTCTTTCTTCTCTACTCTACTTTTCTGCCTTTGGGTGCACAAGATTAGAGAGAAGAGAATAAGAGTGTGACGCTAATACCTAGATTCCCACAGAAGCCTCCCAATAGTTTTTCCTGCTTCTGGTCTCTTTTGCCTCTGACCCACTTTGTCAGACTAAGCTTCTGTTTCCATTTTCCACTCCAGAACCTTGAACAGCTCCCCATTGCCTAATCCAACCCAATATACAACTTGTGCTCCAGTCAAATCAGTCCCTTCAAAGTTTCCCATTTCCCAGGCCCACTCTCATCTTATACCTTTGCTCTTGCTATTTGCATTTTCTTTAAATACTTCCTTTCTCTGCTTATTCACATTTTTCCCCATCCTCCAAGACCTATTTCAAATTGTAGTGTGATGTAGTGAAAAGAGGACCAGATTTGTAGTCAGGGAACAGGGATTCATGCTATGACTTTGGAGTCGATTCATCTCACTGGGTCTCAGTTTCCTCATTTGTAAAAGGAGGTTGTTGATCTAGATCATCTCTAAGGGCTCATTCAGTTCAAAATCATGTATACATTTCACTTCCTCCATGAAGGTCAGTCTGATGATAGCAGTCCACAATGATCTCACCCTTTGGTAATTCTGCAGTTTTTGTCTAAATTGAAGAATTGCCATGTTATTCATTGTTTTGTTTTTTTCTGGAAGTCCAGGTGGCACAGTGGATAGAATGCCAGACCTGGAGTCAGGAAGACTCATCTTCCTGAGTTCTAGTCTGGCCCACTTATCTCTGGGCAAGTCACTTAACCCTGTTTGCCTCAATTTTCTCATCTATCAAATAAGCTGGAGAAGAAATGGCAATTCATTCTAGTATCTTTGCCAAGAAAACCCCAAATGGGGTCATGAAGAGCTGGATACAACTAAAAAATAACTGAACCTAATTCAGAGATGTGTAATATCAATATATAACAGTATTACATATGATATGTATATATATTTATATAATTTATGTATATATATATTTGTATGCTCTATGTATATATTTATATATGTGTGTATACATACAAATATGCATAATTTGCTATATTGGGTAATAAATTATAGGCATGATGGCTTGCATGGCTTAGCAGATAGAGAGATGAATTCAAAACCAGAAAGAACTGATTTCTAACACATTTTGTTGGTGGTGTTGAATCATTTTCAATTAGGTACAACTCTTCATGATCCCATCTGGGGTTTTCTTGACAAAGATACAGGAGTGATTTGCTGCTTCCTCTACTCTAGCTCATTTTACAGATAAGGAAATTTACAGGATTTAGTAATTTACTCAGGGTCACTCAGTTAGTAAATTTGATTTGAATGTAGGAAGATAAGTCTTCCTGATTCTAAAGCCTATACTCTATCCACTGTGTCACATAGCTGCTCTGATATATTACTAACACTAAACTCACTAAACTTTTCAGATCATAAAGTTTTGGAAGATTCTGATTTAGCCCTGCAAGAATTTCCTCATCAAAGAGGTTCCTAGATCAATGAAATCACTAATCCAAGCTCTGTCCTTGAACATGAGTAGGTACCTGGTTGGATTGTAAGGTCCTTAAAGTGAAAACTTTGGGGTCTGCTTGTCTGATTGATGAGTCCCTAGCCGTGGCCACCATTTCATAAGAAACCTCAACCATTCCCAATTTGACCCTCTTTCAGACTTTCATCCCACACTGAGGTACCCTACTCCAACACTTCCTTTCCAGCTTCCCTTAAATGTGTTGTCATTTCCCATTATAATACAGGCTCATCGAGAGTAGTTTGTGGGTATTTGTGTCTGCATCACTTAACACAGCGTCTGGCACAGAGTAAGCACTTAATAAATACTTTATCGATATCTCTCTTATTCTTCTTTTGGATCCCATAGCAACTGGCACATGAATAAGCACTTACTAGAAATTTAATAAATGCCTATTTATTGACAGGATATTGGGGAAAGACCCAATATAATAGAAAAACAGAAGTCTAGTCACAATGAATCAGAATTCATGAAGGCAATACATTTTTAAATGAATTTAAAAGCCCTCCATAGTGATCAGAACATGACACACTCTCTCAATCTGGAATTCTGTGGATTCGCCTCAGGACAGAGGACACACTTTTCCTGCCCATTGTACAAGCCTGTATCTTCTTAAGGAACTCAGCCAATTAATTTAATAAAGACTTTGATTGACCCTCTAATGGACGCTGAAGAAGCCACAAAAAGCAGTCCCTGTTCTCAATGAGTTTACAATCTATTTTGGGAGATAGTGCAACATTTAGGTCAAGTGTTAAAACTACAGAAGTCTGTATACATAGATGGGCTAAGAGAAGAAAGCTTCCCACAGGTGGAGGTTTTTACGGTCCAGTTCTTCCATGGGCTACAGCAGATTTAGTTTTCCTGCTCTGAATAGGTGCAAGAAGGTATGCATTTGTGTGTGTGTGTGTGTGTGTATGTGTGTGTGTGTGTGTGTGTGTATATAAATAAGTGGCTAAGCCATTCTAACTATAGGTTGTTTCCTAGGTAGCCATATTGTATCCCTGGTCCCAAATGGTAGTTAGGCCTCAAATTACTCCCAATCTACCTCTTCAGGTTTTTTTAACAAGATATACCAATTCTGTTACCAAGTGGAGAGGGCCCTTGAATCTGGGAGCTCACTGAATAATTCTACATTATTCCATCTCATCTAGAGCCAGATCAGGTGGGAAAGAAAATATATCTAGTCTATCCACATAGTCAATTTACTGCCAAAATGCCCCTACATTTTTCCTGACATTGGATTAACATGAGTATTCTAGGAATATTGTCTTCCTTGATACTAGTTTACATTTTACCTCATACCTAGCAGATTGGCTAGCATGACAGAAAAGGAAAATGACAAGTACTGGAAGGGATGTGGGAAAATATGTCTACTAATGCACTGTTTATGGACTTGTGAATTTATCATATATTCTAGAGAGCAATTTGAAACTGTCCCAAAGGATTATAAAACTATGTCTTCCCTTTCACCCAGTAATATACTAGATCTATATCCCAAAAAGATCAAAGATAATATTTGCACAAAAATATTTATAGCAGCTCTTTTTGTGCTAGCAAAAATTAGGTAATTGGGGCATTCCCATTGTATGAACAAGTTGTGATATATGATTGGGATAGAATACTACTGTGCTGTAATAAAATAATTTCAGAAAAACCTGGTGAGACCTATAAGGACTGATGCAAAATTAAGTGAACAGAACTAGAAGAATACTGTATACAGTAGTAACAATTTTGTAATGATGTAAGCAAGTGTGAAAGACTTAGCTACTCTGATTAATAAAATAAATGATCTCAGATAATTCTAAAGGACTCATGACAAAAAAAAACCCCATCCACATCCAGAGAAAGAAAAGATGAAGTCTTTGTGCAGATTGAAACATACTTTTCTTTCTTATTTTTCTTGCTTTTGCTTTTTTAAAAAAATATGGTTAATTTAGAAATGTTTTGAAGCACTTCACATATATAATTTATATCATATTGTTTGCCTTCTCAATGGAAGCTAGAGGAAGGGACAGAATTTGGAACTAATTTTTGAAAATTAATGTTGTAAATGAATAATAAATATTTTTTAACAAAATAAGAGCTCACATGATGAAAAATTCTGTCCATACCCAGAGAAAGAATTGATTGGGTCTGAATACAGATTAAATAATACCTTTATTTTTTGCTGAGGCAATTGGGGTTAAGTGAATTGCCCAGAATCACAAAGCCAGGAAACATTAAGTGTCTGAGGCCACATTTGAACTCAGGTCCTCCTGACTTCAGGACTGGTGCCCTATCCACTATACCATCTAGCCACCCCAATAATACCTTTTTTAAAATTTTATTTTTCTTGAGGATTTTTTTTTGTCACAGTAACTATTTTTTTATTTTTTTGCTGAGGCAATTGGGGTTAAGTGACTTGCCCAGGGTCACATAGCTAGGGAATGTTAAGTGTCTGAGACCAGATTTGAACTCGGGTCCTCTTTGATTTCAAGGCTGGAGCTCTATCCACTGTACCACCTAGCAGCCCCGAGGATTTTATTTTTGGCTGGAAGTGGGATGGGGTTGGGGGAGACAAAGAGCTCTATATTTTCTTTTGCAATATGACTTTTATGGAAATATTTTGCATAAGATAACTGTATAACTATGTATACATATTGTATTTAACATATATTGTAATATATCCAACCTGTATTGGACTACCTGCTATCTAGGGGAGGAGGTAGGAGAAAGGAGGGGAAAATTTGGCACAGAAGGTTTTGCAAGGTTCAATGCTGAAAAATTATCCATGCATATGTTTTATAAATAAAAAGCTTTAATAAAAAAAAGAAATATTTTGCATAACTTCACATGTGCCTTCTCAAAAGGGGAGACTGGAAGGGAGGAAGAGAATCTAGAGCTCAAAGTTTTAAAAACAAATATAAAAAATTGTTTTAGAAATTAGAAATAAGGGTGAAGCCAAGATGGCAGAGTGAAACCAAGAACTGCTGGAGCTCTCCCAGTTTCTCTCAAAAACCACATGAAACCAAGTCTCTGGACAGTCTGATGGAATGAAACCATCCTCCAGCTCAAGATAGATTGGAAAACTTAAAGAAAAATCAGTCTCACTGGGGTGAAAGGGTATGGAGCCCAACTCATATAGAGCCTGGGAAAGTCAGTGAGAAGGTCTTAATCACAGCAGATGAGCAACTGAAGCTCTAGATCTTGGCTCAATAGCAGAGCAACCTGGTAGAGCAGTCCCTACTCCCAGCTCAGAAGGCAAATGCTGGGAAACCAGACTATTTCCTGGAAAGAGCAGATAAAGTTACCCTCTGCAAACACAAGGGCCCCCCCCCTTACTTCCATGTTCAAAGCCAAGGTTCAGTGCTCCACAGAAAGCTTGGGACAGCACCCCTTTTACCCAGGAGTAGAGCTCAACCATAAAAGTTTTTAAAAGTTTAATATTTAGCTGAGGAAAATAAAAATAAATAAACGCTAACATTTCTCTAGCATTTTCCTCAAAATAGCCTCATGAGGTAGGCAGTACAAATATTATTTTCTTCATTTTACAGGTGAGAAAGTTGAAGCTCAAAGTGGCTAAATGATTTGTTGACAGCCACATAAACACTGACCTCGAATCAAAATCTGAGACCCATTCTAATGCCAGGTGCTTTATTCTTTTCATTGTTCTTCATTGCCTGCATGGTATCTCAGGCCAGTCATACATTCAAGGTAGGGAGACAGGTATATGAAACTTTTTCTGGTTTTGATTTACTCCTGACTGATTTTTAGCCTGACTTCAAAAAGAATCATCACTAGCCAGCATCTAACACAATATCCAACTCATATTATGCACCTAATAAATGTCTTTAGCCATAATAAGTGTTGTGATTAATTAGTCAATCCAAATTTAGAATAATCAATTCAAGCCCAACACAATTATTTAACCCATAATCCCTTCATAGGAACATAGGGCACTACTTTAACTGAGATATTAAGAAGTAAAGAAACTTGTACCAATATTATACAGCTATTTCTTGCTCTATGGATAGTTTTCTTTTTCTAAGGTCTTTTTCCTAATGAATGACTCTGGAAAAAACTATTTCATGGCCTGTTCACTCTAGTCTAAACCTTATGTTCCAAGGTTTTCCATTATCTGTCCCCTTAAAGGAAACATGTCTTTAATGCAAAGGTTTTTATTCTAGTTTGATGATTAGCTTTTCCCTTTATTGCCAAAGGGTTTGTTGAGTAAATGAGTGGATGAATAACGACAATATTTTATTCTGTTTTCACAATTAGATTTTCTTTTTATTCCCAAATGTTTGATGAATGAATGAAATGACAACTTCAAGAATCTCAGATTAAAGTCGAAGAATACTTAAACTGTACATTCTTTATAAGCCTCCTTGAGCAAAATAATTGAACAAAAATACACAAAACACCTAAGTTTAATGCTTGATGTCAGGTGTATTAAACACCCAAAGACAGAAAGGAAATAATATCCTCAAGGATTTACAATCCAGAAATACAAATCAAAAAGGAAGAGTCTCTGCCCTCAGAGAGCTTGTAAGGTCTTGGGAAGAAAATAATGGAGAGAGACGAAGCTTAACTTTATTTTTCACTTTCCCACAGATTTCCCATGTGACCCTAGAAGAGTAATCTCTTATTGCTTGACTTTACTTTTCCTATCTGCATAATGGAAATAATCTCCATGCTGTCAGCCTTCTAAGAGTAAAGTAAAAATTCAGCAGATTATGAAAAGATATATAATATATGTATATATATATATATATCTTCTATTCTGCTTTAAATATCTTCTAATTATATATACATATGTATGTATATGTGCACATGTGTATGTGTGAAATTAAAGTGTCAATGTCAAACCAAAGGATCTTACTTTTTCTAACTCAGTTAAATCTATGAATGACTCAACAAGAAATAAGAAAAACCTGAAAGAAAATGTATGGAACAATCAATTAATCATTCAACTAGCATTTATTAAGCATCTACCATATTTCAAGCATCTTACTAGGTGCTGGGGATGCAGTAATAAAAATTAAATGATCCCTGACTTCAAAAAACTTACATTCTATGTCTAGAGACATTGAATTACTTAATCTATTAAAAGCACTTTAAAGTTAATTAGATTTAGAATAGTAAAAGGTATTAAAGTCATTTTATAAAAAGAGAAACATTTTATAAAAAGAAAAACTGAGACACATCGTGAAAAGTAATCACACAGATCAAAAGATCTTAGTCATCAAAATGGTAGACCTCTTGGAAAAGGGTCACATTTATTACACAAATGACCAGAAGCAGTCAATCAATAAGTTATTATACAGGTCCTCCATCAGCCAGCATTATATATATATATATATATATATATATATATATATGTGTGTGTGTGTGTGTGTGTGTGTGTGTGTGTATACATATACACGTATATATGTATATATATATACATATATATGTATATATGTATATATATATGAACCATCAGTTACAGTAAATGGTAAAGTTTTGAATGCTGTGGATAAATCCCTTTACTTTGACAATATACTTTCCAAAGATGTCCACATTGATAATGAGATTGACACATGCATTGTCAAAACTAGCTCAATGTTTGGGAGGCTCTGAAGCAAAGTGTGAGAGAAGTGAGGGATTAGATGGACTACAGAGCCTTTGTGCTGACCTCATTGTTGTGTGCTTGTGAAACCTGGACAGTCTACCAACACCATGCCAGGAAATCAAATTGCTTCCATCTGCATTGTCTTAGGAAGATTCTGAAGATCACCTGGCAGGATAAGATGCCAGACACTGAGGTCCTTTCTCAAACTAAACTGCCAAGCATTTCAACTCTACTGCAAAGAGCGCAACTCCGTTGGGCTGGCCACATTGTGCTTATGCCAAATGTACGCTTGCCAAAAATAATATTTTATGGAGAGCTCACACAGGGCAAGTGCTCACAATGTCATCAGAAAAAGCGATATAAGGACATTTTCAAGGTCTCTCTTAAGAACTTCAGAATCGATTGTATGACATGGGAGACACTGGCACAGGATCACCCACATGGTGCACTCTATGAGCAAAGCAGAATTACCCAAAGGAAATGTGAAATACACAAAAGTAGAGAAGTTGTCCCCAAAGGTTTATACGCTCTATTTGTGTCCGACTTGTGGCTTGTATTAGTCTGATCAGTCACAGTCGGGCACATTGCCACTCGATACTAACATAGATCAAGGGCAAACAGCAACTGCATGTCGGGCACTGGGCTGAGTCCTGGGAATACAAAGAAAGGCAAAAACCAGTCCCTTCATTTAAGAGCTCACGGCCTAATCAGAAAAATGACATGTAAACAATGATGTACAAACAAGATACCAAACGTCCCAAAAGTCTCAGGTGGTTTTAAGTTTTAACACATACAAGATAAATCAGAGCTAGTCTCAGAAGGCATCATTGTCTCAGTGCCCAAGCTAATATATAAATGTAGAAAATAAGAATTCAAGATCATAATTAATGGCATGGAACACCCCCAAATGAAATGTCCATTACATACACACACACACACACACACACACACACACACACACACACACACACA
>JAJPUD010001153.1:68857-117506 GCA_023553655.1 Myrmecobius fasciatus
CACACACACACACACACACACACACACACACACACACACACACACACCATGTATGCAAGAGTGTGAGAATGTAACCTCTCAGGGTAGCTAAAGCACTGTCCCTGAAATCAGGAGAACCTGAATTCAAATCTGACCTCCCACACTTGACACTTATTAACTGTGTGATGCTGGACAAGTCATTTAACCCTCAGTTTCCACATCTGTAAAATGAACTAGAGAAGGAAATGACAAATTTGGTATCTTTGCCAAGAAAATCCCAAATAGGATCATGAAAAATCAGTCTGAAAGCAACTGAACAACTTTCTGAGTCTAATACTTTATCCATTATGCCCATACTGACTCTCAAGAGCCCAAGATACTCGGTTACTTAAATGGACTAAAAACCAAAGGGAACAGCTTCTTTTCCTTCTGGGTGCCCAAACTATGATGCTTTTGGACAATTTCAGAATGAATAGCACCCGGTTCTGTGGACTTCTGACAAATGTCCTATTTTAGCACAAAGAAATACTTGCCGAGAAATTTTTGGTTAAAATCCTGCCAGTGACACCACAGACAAGAGTGGGTAGTTTGCAAGAATCCAGATATCAACTTGTATGCATTCAGACTCTCCCTTAGAGACTCTCTTCCCCATCCCCAACTCTACCCACCACCATTCAGCACAGCAATCATGAGTTAAATATATTCTCAGCCCTACACTGGCCTGAACTTGGGCTTGCAAAAACAACTTTTTTTGCTATCTATAAATCTCATCCCCTCCGCTTCCTTATTCTCTGCATAACACAATTTAAAGCTGTAAATTGAACAAAGTAACCCAGCAGCTGTCCTAACAGGCCAGGGTACTCTCTGGGTGATGTATGGTAACTGTATAAAGGAGTGGATTTGGAATTGCATTTTGTTCAACTGTGATATTTCAGTCTTAATGACACGATCCCAAGACAGATTGGTTTGTATGCCTAAGTAGCTTTTATTTTAGAAGGTAAAACATATTCCATTTAAAACAGAATGGCTCAGATGGGAATTCTTTCCTCTTTAACATTAGTATAGAAATTCAATGGTCCAGAAGCATGGTGGCCCATTTTAAGTAGTTTTGTTTAATTCAATGGAGAAGCCAGTTAAATTCAAAGATATGGCAATGACTAAAGAGCACGTAAACCCAGCCCCATCTCCAAATGGTATCGTCGCTATTCAAATTATGATTTTCAACCTGGAAAAAATCTCAGGGGTCATTAAATCTAATCCTCTCATTTTAAAAATTATTTCCCCAAGATTAAAAAGGTACTAAATATCACAGGAAGGATTCAAACCCAGGTCCTCTTAATGAGATCCAGAATTCTTGCAGCTGTGTCTGCTATGCTAGACTTCTAAACTATGCCAGATTATGAGGTCACTGCTCTGAGTCACTGATCCAAAAATGCTTGGTGATCAAGTGACAGGAGTTCCATTTGGGGGTGAAGGTGAGATGGTGAGAAGGGGCACTGCCCCCCATGCTTCATTCTGCTTTCAGATCTTTCCCTCAGATATCTCTAAGGAGATAGTATGACCTCAGACATTTACTAATCATGTGATCCTGAACAAGTCACTTAACCATGTTTGCTCCAGTTTCCTCATCTGTAAAATGAGCAGAAGGAAATGATCAACCACTCCAGTATCTTTGCCAAGAAAACTCCAAATGGCATTACAAAAATTACAAGACATGATTGATATGACTATGTCTGAATAACAACCACCACAACAACATGGGACAGCAAACTTTGCAAGCTGTACTTAGAGTCAAACTGAATTTGAATCCTAATTTGGCTAGAGAGCCAAGATGGCAGAGTAAATAGTAAATTATCTTAACTTTCCCATATTCACCTCCAAACAGGTATAAAATAATTCCCCAAAATAAATCCTAGAACAGCAGAACCAGCAAAAAGATGGGATGAAACAATCTTTTTGTCCAAGAAACATCAGTAAGAAAGGGGTCTCACTTAAGTAAAAAGGAATAACAGTCCAGAACAGGAAAGCCAAGCATCAAGCCCTACCTCAGAGGTAGAACCTGAGACCCAGTGCAGTGGAGTGGACAAATGCCAACACCAGGACTCTCCATGTGCCTCAGCATAGCCAAGGGTATGGGCAGACACCAGCTCTGAGAACCTCCATGTGTTTCAGCTTAGTCCCAAGCAAATAGGCAACCTCCAGCAGCCAGACTTGTATGTGCTTCAATGTAGATCTAGGGAAACAAACAAACAAAAAATACCACACCAGCCCCAGCATATATCAGACACCATTACTAGAACCCTGGCTCAGTATTAGGTAAGCTTGAGGGCCTTATGGCCTCCAGCAGCACCAGCTACTCCCCCCCAACCCCTAGCATAGCATCATACACAAGGGACCTAAAGTAACATCAGTACAGCACTAGGTAAATAGCCAGGGCCCACATCCCCCAACACAAGAAGGCTGAGAGTGTCCTTTTCACTCTGGGAACAGAGCTCAAATTTTTAAAAAAAGGAAAAAAGCCCACTTAAATGAGCAAAAAACAACAACCAAATAAAAAGAATGTAACCACAGAAAGCTATTATGATGAGGGAAGATCAACTTATAAGAAGATAACTATGTTCATACACCTATGGATACAATCCCAAAGAAAAACAGGAAGTGATCCCAAGCCTAGAAGGAACTCATGGAAGAGTCCAAAAATGAACTTAAAAATCATATAAAAGAGAAAAAAGAAAAACTGGGAAAAGAAATAAGATCCAAGATAATTATAAAAACAAGAATCATCAGCTTGGAAACAGAAAACAATACTTAAAAAGTAGAATTAGCCAAATAAAAAAAGAAAGTACAAAAGCTAATTGAGAAAAACAACTCCTTAAAAGTTAGATTTGGGCAAGTGGAAGCCAATCAAAGTCTAAGTCATCAAGAATCAATCAAGCAAATTCAAAAAAATGGAAAAAGGAGAAAATGTAAATAACCTCATGAGAAAAACAACTAACCTGGAAAAGTAGATCCAGGAGACACAATGAGAGAATCACTGGACTATCTAAGAGTCATCATAAAAAGGAGGATCTGGACACCATCTTTCAAGACATTACCAAGGAAAACTGTCCTTATATCCTGGAACCAGAGGGCAAAATAGGCATTGAAGGAATCCACTGATCACTTCAGGAAAAAGAGCCCAAATAAAAATTCCAAAGAACATTATAGTCAGATTATAGAAATGTGTCAGGAAAAAAATATTGCAAGATCCCAGAAAGAAATAATTCAGATATGGGGGAATCACAATCAGGGTTGCATAGACTTAGCAGCTGCAACATTAAAAGACCAGAGGTCATGGAACATTATATTCCAGAAGACAAAGGAAC
Organism: Myrmecobius fasciatus; assembly: GCA_023553655.1. Lineage (NCBI taxonomy): Eukaryota > Metazoa > Chordata > Mammalia > Dasyuromorphia > Myrmecobiidae > Myrmecobius > Myrmecobius fasciatus. Next base: position 72,202 of record JAJPUD010001153.1, read on the forward strand.
TAGGAATACAACCAAGAATCACTTATCTGGCAAAACTGAGCACAATACATCCAAAGGGGAAAAAGTCATTCGATGAAATAGGCAGATTTCAACCTTTCATTAAAAAAGACCAGAATTAAAACAAAAATTTGATCTCCAGTATCAATACCCAAGAGAAGCATAAGCAGATAAAAAGGGGAAAGAAAACATAAGGGATTAAAAAAACTAAGCCTACATAGAAAGATCACACTTGTAATTCTTAAAAAGGGTATCAGCTATAGTGTAGCTAGAAAGAATATACACAGACAGAGGATGCAGGTATAAAGTGAATTTGAGGGAATCACATAAAAAAATATTAAGGGATAGAAAAGAAAAGTACATTGGGAGCAGAAGGAATTCCACCAAGCACCTTTTTATGATGCAAATATGAGGCTGATACCTAAATCAGGAAGAGCTAAAATGGAGAAAGAAAATTATAAACTAATTTACCTAATGAATATCACTGCAAAAAATTTGAACAAAATGATTACAAGGCAATTACAGCAATATATCACAAGAATTATGCATGATGACCAGGTGGAGTTCATATCAGGAATGCAAGATTGGTTTAATATTGGGAAAACTGTCAACAGAGTTGACCTTATCAAAAACAAAACTAACAGAAATTATAAAATTATCTCAATAGATGTTGAAAAAGCTTTTGATAAAATATAGCACCCATTCCTATTAAAGCAATAGAGAACATAGAAATGATACCATCAGCAGGCATTATGTATGATGGGGACAACCTAAAAGCCTTCAAAAAAAGATCAAGAGTGAAGCAAGGAGACCCATTATCACCCCTATTATAATTATTCAATATAATAATAGAAATGTTGCTGATAGCAATAAGAGAAGAAAAATGTTGAAGGAATTAGAATAGGAAAGAAGGAAATAAAATGATCACTTTTTGCAGATGATATGTTAGTATACTTAGATAACCCTAGAGAATCAATGAAAAATCTATTTGAAATAATTAACAACTTTAGTAAAGTTTCAGGATATAAGGTAAATCCACATAAATTATAAGCATTTTTTATCTGGCCAACAAAGCTCAGCAGCAAGAGATAGAAAGAGAAAAACCATTTAAAATAACTATAAACAACATAAAATATTTGGGAACATCAACTGGATGGAATCAGCCTCTAATCTGTGGATGGCCAGAGACAAACAGAGAATGCTAGAGATAAAGTCAGGAATTAAACAGAAGTTTAATTTCAAAGTGAGGGAAATGGCTTGCAAATAAGGACACATGTGTGGAAGTCCCAACACTACTGGAGGAACCTGAGACAATATGGGGAGACCTTAAAACTTCTATCAATGTCTCCTATTTCCCTGACAATGAGGGGTAACAATTACAATGTGACAAATTTTATTTGTAGCGGAGTTTCATGACCAGATGATAGATATAGCCAGTACTTGTTTGAAGGAACACCTGATGCTGGTCAAAGCCATACAATAATTATATGATGTTTGCCAGAGGGTGAAATCATCTAGGGGATGAATGCAAAGAATCATCATTAAACCAACACAGATTGCTTGCTGGGTCTTAGCTCTGGAAAATAGGGTGTCTTCCAATTTCTTGACAAGACAAACTCAGGAACTATATGAACAAAATTACAAAATACTTTTCACATGTTCCAGCCCTTTTTGTAGTGGCTAGAAACTGGAAACTGAATGGATGCCCATCAATTGGAGAATGGCTGAATAAACTATAGTGTATGAATGTCATGGAATATTATTATTCTGTAAGAAACAACCACCAGGATGATTTCAGAGAGGCCTGGAGAGACTTGCATGAACTGATACTGAGTGAAGTGAGCAGAACCAGGAGATCATTGTACACGGCAACAATAAGACTATATGATGATCAATTCTGAAAGACATGGTTCTCTTCAACAATGAGATGTTTCAAACCAGTTCCAGTTGTTCAGTGATGAGGAAAGCCATATACACCCAGAGAGAGGGAATCTGAATGTGAACCACAACATAACATTTTCATGCTCTCTATTGATGTTTGCTTGTATTATGTTTTCCTTCTCAGGTTTTTTTTTCTTGTAGATCCAATTTTTTTGGTACAGCAAGATAACTGTATAAATATGTATGCACGTATTCGATTTGTCAAGTATTTTAACATAATTAACATGTATCAAACTTCCTGCCATCTAGGGGAGATGGATGGGGGAAGGAGGGAAAAATTTGTAACAGAAAACTTTGCAAGGGTCAATGATGAAAAATTACTCATGCATATGTTTTACAAATAAAAAGCTTCAGTAAAAAAAAGAAAAAATATTAATTGTTCGTGGGGAGGTAAAGCCAATATAATAAAAATAACAATTCCGCCTAATTCTAATTTACTTATTCAGTACCATACCAATCAAACTATCAAAAAAGATTTGATAGAGCTGAAAAAAATAACAGAATTCATCTGGAAGAACAAAAGATCAAGAATATCAAGGAAATTAATAAAAAAAACATAAAAAATAATACCACATCTCAAACTATATTATAAAATGGCAGTCATTGAAACTATCTGTTACTAGCTAAGAAATAGTGTGGAATAGATTAGGTGCACAAGACACAATAGTCAATTATCATTCTAACCTAATATTTGATAAGCTCCAAAGTCCCAGCTTTCAGGATCAGCATTTGACAAAAACTAGATATAGACATAAACCAGATAGAGACCACCACTTCATACCATATACCAAGATAAGGTCAAAATGGGTGCATGATTTGGACATGAAAGGTGACATCATAAGCAAACTAGAAGAGTAGAGAAGTCTACCTGTCAGATCTATGGGGAAGGGAAGAATCCATGGCCAAACAAGAAATAGAGAGCATTACAAAATGTAAAATAGATAATTTTGATTACATTAAACATTTTTATTTGTACAAATAATACCAAAGCAATCAAGATTTAAAGGGAAGCAGAAAATCAGGAAAGAACCTTTACAGCAGTGTCTCTGATAAAGGTTTCATTTTTCAAATATATAGAAGACTTAGTCAAATTTATAAGAATACAAGGGATACCACCCCTAACTAGTCAATGGTCAAAGGATATGAAGACAGTTTTCAGATGAAGAAATCAAAGCTATCTATAGGCATATGAAGAAATACTCTATTGATGTCCATCAGTTGGAGAATGGCTGAAAAAGCAATGGCATATGAATGTCATGGAGTATTATAGTTCTATAAGAAATGATCAACAGGATGATTTCAAAGAGGCTTGGAGAGACTTTCATGAACTGACACTAAATGAAGTGAGTAGAACAACAGAACATTATATATGACAACAGCAAGATTACATGATAATCAATACTGATAGCCATGGCTCTCATCAACAATGAGGTGATTCAGACCAGTTCCAATGGTCTTGTGATTAAGAAAGCCATCTGCACCCAGAGAGAAGACAGTGGTAACTGAATGTGGACCACAACATAGTATTTTCACTCTTTTTGTTGTTGTTTGCTTGCATTTTGTTTTCTTTCTCATTTTTTCCCTTTTTATTCTGATTTTTCTGGAGCAGAATGATATTTGTGGAAATATGTTTAGAGGAATTGCTCATGTTCAATATATATTGAATCACTTGACTGGAGGAAGGAATTAAGGAAGGGAGGGAAAAAATTAGAATACAGGATTTTATAGGGGTGAATGTCAAAAATTATCCATGTATATATTTTGAAAACAAAAAAAAACTTTAATTAAAAAAAAGAAATACTCTAAACCACTTTTAATTCTAGAAATGCAAATTAAGACAACTCTGAGGTAATACCTCACATCTATCAGATTGGCTAATATGACAAAAAAGAAAAATGATAAATGTTGAAGAGGGTGTGGGAAAATTGAAACATAATGCACAGTAAACTGATGTGAATAGCTATTTAGAACTGTATCCAAAAGGCAATGAAAATGTGCATACCTTTTGATACAGCAATTCCATAACTGGAGCTGTTTCCTTAAAAAATCATAAAAGAGGGTAAAGGGTTTATATGTGCAAAAATATTTATAGTAGCTCCTTTCATGGTGGCAAAATATTGGAAATTAAGGAAATGTCCATCAATTGAAGAAGGCTGAACAAGCTATGGTATATGAATGCAATGTAATACTATTGTGCAGTAAAAATCTTTTCAGAAAAGACTAGAAAGACTTGTACAAACTGATTCAAAGTGAAAGGAGCAGAACCAGTACACATTGTATGAAGATCAATTATCAGTGACTTAGCTGTTCTCAGCAACATGATGATTAAGACAAAAACAAAGGATTAATGAAGGAAAATGTTATCCACATCCAGATAAAGAATTGATGGACTTGGAATTGAAATTGAAGCATATTTTCACTTAATTTATTCTTTTTCATGGTTCTCCCCCACTTTGATCTGTTTCTTTTTTTACTACTGTACATAGAAATAAGCTTTTTATGATAGCCCATATATAACCTATATCAAATTGCCTACCATTTTAGGAAGGAGAAGAAGAGGGAGGGAGAAACAAAAATTTGGAACTCAAAATCTTGTAAAAATCAATGCTAAAGGGACAGCTAGGTGGCGCAGTGGATAGAGCACCTGCCCTGAAGTCAGGAAGACCTGAGTTCAAATGTGACCTCAGACACTTAACAGGTCCTAGCTGTGTGACCTTGGGCAATTCACTTAACCCCGATTGCCTCAAAAAAAAAAAAAATCAATACTAAAGATTATCTTCACATGTAATTGGGAAAGGGGGAAATCTAATTTTTAAAAATCCAAATTGGCTACTTACTAACTGTGTGATTTTAGATAAATCTCTGGGCTTCAGTTTCCTCATCTTTAAAATAAAAAGGTTGGATATGATTACTACTTGAGTCCTTTTCAGATCTAAATCTGTGCTCCTATGGAACTTTAGAGCCAATAGCAACATAATTCTATCCCCTCGTTGTTTAGATCAGGAAACTGACTCCAAAGTTAAGTGATTGCCTATGGTTACACATCAAATGAGAACTCAGGCTCAAGTCTCCTTACTCCTTGGCTAAGAGTCCCTTCATTTCCTTGACATCAAAATTGTTTATTTGGGAGAAAATCTTTCAAAACTTCCTTTCCAAATCTTTTCCTTTCTCTTTAAGATGTTAATCGACAAGTCTGTCATTCTATTTCTGCTGCCCACTCCCACCTCTACCAGTAGAAACCCCACTGTCTGCTAATAGAGAACATCAGAAGTTCTACCCTGGGCTGGTAGGCAGGTGGGCGAGTTGCTTACCAAGCCAGCATCTGCGCCTCTCACCTCCCATGAAGGAGCCAGGTGCTCCAGCTCTGCTCTAGGAAATCTTTTTCTCCAACTGGATGCTTTGAACACAGCAGCATATGTGAGGCCCCATTCTGGGTTCTCTCATGGGTGTTGAGACCCAGCCTATGGCCACTAGCTTGAACTTTGAAGTGTCTCAGTTGAGAGACTTTTAGAGAGAGACTCCTGGGGATCAATAGCAAGCGATAGCCCTCTGCTTCCTCAAAGGCAAGGGGAGGGATTGGGATTGGGGTAAATCAACAATGTAGGAGAGAACAGCAGGTGTATGCCATGTTATGTCTTCTGAAAGGACAAAGGAAGAGAAGAAAGGATTGTGGGAAATGGAAAGTTTCAGAAAATGAACCATAAAAGATAGTTGAAAATGTCACAGTAGTGGAAGAAAGAGGAAAATAACTGAGAGAGAAATAATATGAAAGAGGGGAAAGACGATGATAAAGACTTGGGAGAGATAAACAGAGACAGGGAGAGAGAGATAAGAACAGAGACACAGAAAAGTAAGAGACAGAGACAGGGAGACAGAGAGATAGAGAGGAGGAAAGAGAGAGAGAGACAGAGAGACAGAAACAGAGAGAAAGATAGAGAAAAGAGATAGAAAAAGAGACAGAGAGAGAAGAGAGAAAAAAAGGAAGGAGAGGGACAGAGAGAGACAGGGAGACAGGAAAGGGAGGAAAGAGAAGAGGAGGGAGAGACAGACAAGAAGGCAGACAAAGACAGGGAGATGGAAAGAGGGGAGAAAGAGAAGAGGAGGGAGAAAAAAGAGACAGAGACAGAGAGAAGCAAAGGGAGAAAGAGAGAAAGAGACAGGGAAGGGAAGAAAGAAAAGGAAGGAGAAAGACAGACAGAGACAGAAAGAGATGAATAGAGAAACATAAGAAGACAAGGAAGACAACTCCAAATATAGATTTAGTGGAACTTTTAAACTTGTAGAAATCATAGAATTTAAGAATTTTTGAAGGAAACCCTCAGTATTATCTAGCCCAGTCCTTTCATTTTATAGATGAAAAACATTGAGGACCAATAAGGAAAAGTGATTTGTCCAAGGTGACATGTTGGATGAGTTAACTTTTTCTTATAGTTTTACTTTCATAGCAAATACACAGAGAGTTTGTTACTCCAAATCTCCAGTCATCCTGATCTATATCTGGCCACTGGACCCAGTTGACTCTGGAGAGGAAATTAAGGTGGGTGACCTTGCCCAGGCCTGCCTCACTTAAATCCAATTCATTTGCATGTCATTGCATCACCTCCCGGATATCATGGTTCTCTTCAAGAGCAAACAACAACAACAATAAAGTCTGAAGACTTGAAAAATAAAAAATAAAAGTTTTCCTACTTTATAGAAATATAGAGAATGTATTCTAATGGGAAATTTCCATCAGGTTAAGTCCCTCCATGTTCCTGTGACCCATCCTTGACTCTAAACCTGCTTAAGCTCTTCTAGCCAATGACAATTTTATTTTCCCAGAACCTTTCTTCTGAATTTCTGAAAGGAGAAATTGGTAGAAGAACTCAAAGGGTCTGCAGAGCGACCATTCTAGTCCAGCAGAATGTCTTACTATAGGGATAAGACAGGGAGAAGCAGTTATGAGAAAATCGGAGGAGCTCCCATTATCTCTAAAGCAAGAAGGTCCCACTATGGATAAATTCCCCTCATCCTCATTAAGGATTCTGTTCCCTTCACCCATTTGAGAATTTATAATAAGACTCAGGAGAGTTGATACCTAGAAATCACTGCCCAGACCTAGGATGCTCCAAATTGCCAGGCATATTTTCCCATCAATATGAACTTTCTAACAGCTGTACACTCTGGCAGAACACAGCCTAGCCCTCTGCTACTGCCAAGAAAAGGTGTTACTGAGAATCATATTCAGAAATATGACTATGTTTTTAACTGCAAAACTCCTTAAGAGAAGGAAATGAAAGCCCATCCTGAGGACAACAGCAGGTTACAGGAGAAACAAACCTGCAACTGGTGTTAGAGGATCTGGGTTGAAATCTGTGGTGTAGGGTGAAGCATTTAATTCTGATGAGTCTCAGTTTTCTCATTTGTAAAATACGGCAAGTGGACTAAATGACCTTTAAGATCCCTTCTAACCCTTAATCTATCCTTTCACATGGCAGCCTGGTAAACTGCATTCTAATACTAGGTCTCTCTCTAACTGTGATCTTCTACAACTTAAACTTTCTGGACTTTGGTTTTCTCATCTTAAAAAGGTGAGGAGGGGACTGAACTAAATGATTGCTATATCTCTGAATTTTTATAATTCAATGGGTTTCTATATTACACAGACCTTTCTATTTCTTAAAGCTTTGGTTTACTTAGCTATAGAATGGACAGTATGTTATTAGCTTAATTTCTAGAAGGTTAAGTGCTTGGAAAGCCTCACACCAAAAGGATTATTCCAGCACATTAAATACTATTTCTTCAAGATTCAACTAACATTTTCTCTCCTCTTTGAAGCCTTCCCTGACGATCCAGCCTATAATGATCTCTCTCTCCCTACCCTAAATTTCCACAGCACTTACTGTCTGTATTCCTAATTTGGGACCTGCCTTGTAACATTAGTTATTTTGTCATATGGTAGGGATGCAAAAAAAATTAGTCTGATAATCATCATCATAATAATACTTCACATTTACAAAAGAATTACCATTTAATAATTATTATAATACTTCACATTTATATAGTGCCTCAGGAAAACTTGGAGTAATAAAAAGAGCTTCAGACAAGTAACCCGGAGATTTGAGCTTCCATTACTAGCATCAGAATTTGGGATGACTCACTTCCTCCTTTTACCATCAACTTCCTTATTTATAGAATAGAAATGAGAATATGTTCATTGCTACTTCATGGAGTAGTAAGGATTGAGAAAAAATAATGTGTGAAAAACACTTTTTTGATGAAATACTTGTTTTGCATTTTTTTAAATTAATATTTTTATTTTCCCATTACATTTAAAACAATTTTATATGTGTTTTTAAAACTTTGAGTTCCAAATTCTCTCCCTTTTCCCCACCTCCAGATCCCATTAATAAAGTGCATGTGAAGTTTTGCAAACAGGTGAAAGATACTTCTTAAGCCATAAATAGTGAAATAAGCATCAGGTCCTAGTATTATTTCCTGCAAACACTGATAATTTCCTGTAAATCATAGAATGCTCTATTGCTGGAAGAATTAAAATCAAAAGTTACCCAAAAAAACAATGGAAAACTAAATCAGTTGCCATCATTGGGTGCTAGGTCACACAGTGTTTTGAGCACTGGGTTTAGAATCCAGCCTTAGATAACTTGCTAGCTGTGTGATTCTGGGCAAATTACTTAACCCTCTTTGCCTGCAAAATAAACTAGAAAAGGAAATGAACAACTCTTCCAGTATCTTTGCCAAGCAAAAGTGGACCATAAAACCCAATCTACATGTAGATGTATGTGACCAGAAAAGGAAGTGAGATGATCATGTAGTGAGAATGAGAGGTAATAGATGGAGTAAAATGGACTAAAGTAGTATTCAGCTATATCAGTGGAGACTAAACTATGATTTCATTGGTATAGGGAACTCCCAGAGGAAGAAAATGTCTCTACTAATGCAGGTCACATCTTCTTTGGAACTCAGAGTTTTTAGAAAATTTCCTGAAATACTGAAAGGTTCAATGACTTTCCCAGCATCACAAAGCCAGTATGTGGCAAAACTTGAACCCAGACCTTTATCACATTGAGGAGAATTTGAAACCTACTCCATACCTTTAAGGGAGAAAGCATAGCCAGTTTTGCTTTCAGAGCACATCCAGAAATTACTACAATTGAAGAAACAAGAGATAATCTTTATGGCAGTGTGAAATGGAAAGGAAACCACACAGCTAAATAATAATGATAATAATGATTCTGGTACACAACACAACTTGTAATCTTTCTGTATCTTATTTCTTGAAGAATAAATGGGGAAAGAGGAAGAAAGGGAGGGAGGAAAGAGCAAAGATGAAAGGGGAAGAGGAGAAAGAAAAAGAGGAGCCTTCCTAAAAATATCCATAAGGAAAAGGAGAAAAGCCAATGGGGACAGGGATGTGATAAAAGAAGGCAAGGGAAAGAGGAGGAGTTTTCCTAGTGATCTTTTAGGTCAATGGTAATGGAATAGGAGAAAGAAAGAGAAAAATTCTCCTAAAGCTCTTTTAGGAGAAACCAGGAAGAAGAAAAGAAAGAAGGAGAGAAGGGAGAAAGAGAAAAGCCTTCTCAAAAGGAAAAGGGAGAAAAGAATAAATGTAGAAATAGGGAGTGGAAATAAAAGAAGGAAAAGGGAAAAAGAGGAAGAGTTTTCGTGAGGATCTTTTAAGGAAAAGGGGATGAGAAAAGAAGAAAGAGAGGTGCTCTCCTAACACACTTTTAAAATAAAGGGGGAGGGAGAAAAAGAGAAAGGAGAAAGGGGAGAAATGAAAAAGACAAGAAGAAGGAAATGATGAGAGGAAGAAAAAGCAAGAGGATACTACTTCTGAGAATATTTTAGGATTCTCCTGAGAATTTTTGTTTGTTTGATCTCCTCTACTTCTGTCAGACTCCTAATATTCCTAATCTAATAAAAATGCAACCTCCTCCTTTGATTAGTCAGTAACATAGAAGAGACCAGGCTGTACTTCAAAATTGGGAAACAAGTCGTTATCGCCACCAGTACAAGTGCCTCTGTTGCTAAAACCTGAATCAAGTTCAAAGGACTGGCCAGTCAGCAAAACACTCAGAATAAAATACAAGGTGATACACAAAAACAAAAATATCTGATGATCAAGCAACAAAAGGCTGAAAACACAGGTACCTGAGATACCTCCTCTCCCATGTGGGTCACCCAGGAAAGTCATCCCAGGTTCAAAGTATCACATGAATCCATGGTGACTCAAAACCAAAGTTCATCTGGAAAGACTTTCATAAGGTGAAGCAAAGTGAAATGTACTGTGTACAAAGTAACAGCAATATTTTAAGATGATTAGCTGTGAATGATATAGCTATTCTCAGCAATACAATGATCTGAGAAAATTCTGAGGGACTTAAGATGTAAAGTGCTATCCATACCCAGAGAAAGAACTGATGATGTCTGAATACAGACTGAAATATATTTTTTATTTCTGAGGATTTAAAAAATCTGATTTGTATTCTCTTTCACAACATGACTATTATGGATCACATGTATAACCTATATTAAATTGTTTGGATTCTCAATGGGGGAAAGGCAAGAAGAGAGGAGAGAATCTGGAATTCAAAGTTCTAAAAATGAATGTTAAAAGTTATTTTTATATAACTGGGTGGAAATTAAATACTATAACAAAAATTAAAACATCATAGATACAATTTTAAAAACTTTAGCTTGGGCATACCCTTTGATCCAGCAGTATTTCTACTGGGCTTATATCCCAAAGAGATCTTAAAGACGGGAAAGGGACTCACATGTACAAAAATGTTTGTGGCAGCCCTTTTTGTAGTGGCAAGAAACTGGAGACTGAGTGGATGCCCATCAATTATAGAATGGCTGTTATGGTATATGAATGTTATGGAATATTATTGTTCTATAAGAAACGATCAGCAGGATGATTTTAGAGAGGCCCAGAGAGGCCTGCATGAACTGATGCTGAGTGAAGTGAGCAGAATCAGGAGATCATCATACATGGCAATGATAAGATTATACGATGATCAATTCTGATAGATGTGGCTCTTCTCTGAACTGTTTTTTTTATTTAAAACCCCTTAGAATTCAGGGCATGAAAATAAATATAAAGATTATGAATAGAAAGAAATCAAAATTAAGGAGTAAAAGAAGTTTCAAATAATTTTCAATACAAACAACATTTATGATGAAAGGACAGAAAATATATGGAAATTTGAGAGCTATAGGTCTGAACTGTTTTGAGTTTTTTGGGGGGGGGGTTTGGGGAGAGTGTGGGGTGGGATGTGGCTCTTCTCAACAATGAGACGATTCAGGCCAGTTCCAATAATCTTGTAATGATAAGAACCATCTACACGAAGAGAGGACTACAGAAACTAAATGTGCTTCACAACATAGCACTTTCACTTCTTTTGTTGTTTGCTTGAATTTTATTTTCTTTTTCATTTTTTTTCCTTTTTGATCTGATTCTTGTGCAGCAAGATAATTGTATAAATATGTATACCTATATTGGATTTACATGTATTTTTACCATGTTTAACATATATCAGATTATTTGCCATCTAGAAGAGGGGGCTGAGGGAAGGAGAGGAAATTGGAACATAAGGTTTTGCAAGGGCTAATGTTGCAGAATTATTTTTGCATATATTTTAAAAATAAAAAGCTTTAATAAAAAAAACTATAACTCAATAGCCCCAATAGATATGACTTAATTGTACAGGCAATAGATATTATGAATTAAAGCAAAAATATTTAATGAACATATATAGAAGGTAAAGTAGCAATTGAATATTATCCATCATAAGCCTAGGGTACAATCTTCCATAAACATATTCACTGTTGGAAGCATGGACACATCTAGGGATCAAGAAGGGACACATATGTAGCCAAAGCACATGTGCAAAGAGATATGCAAGTGGGCAACATATCTAAGGTCTCCAATGTTATCATACTGTTTAGTGGAACTACACCCCATTGGGCATGGTGTCTCAACTCATCTCTAGTGAGTACAATTTGGACTGTCTGCAGCTCTTTATGCCCCTTTCTTTAAGGTATTCTCAGAGGAATCACCTACTTAATGGACTTTAGTAGACATGTATACCTGATTTAACTTCTTCACTAGTAGAAGAGGACTAGACTCCACCAGGAGTCTTTTACCTAAGAACTTAGAGTATAAACTTTAGCTCCTTTAGAAAAGAAAGAGACAGAGAAAGAAAACCATCATCAGAGGAGAAAGTAGCTTCTATTCCAAGAGAAAGAATTCTGTTAGTTTCCAGACTCAACTCCAGATGTAGATCCCTCTGGGAACAGAGTCTGGCTAATTAGAGCCCCCAAACATCTAATTTGTCTTTTGAACTCCACTTTCTCTTCTAGCAAGATAGAAAGCATTGCTGTTGCTGTTGCTGTTGCTGCTGTTGTTGTTATTGTTGCTGTTGTTGTTTAGTCATTTTATTCATGTCTGACTCTTCATATAACCATTTGGTGTTTTCTAGGCAAAGATAATAAGAGGGTTGGCCATTTCCTTCTCCAGTTCATTTTGCAGATGAAGAAACTAAGGCAAATAAGAGTTAAGTGATTTATCCAGAGTCACACAGCTATTATGTATATGAGATGGGATTTTAATTCAGGTCTTCCTGACTTCAGACCCAGTACTCCTAACTACCTAGTGCATTATACATTTTAATTCCAATTTTAACTTTTGATGGCCATCCATCATTCATCTTCAGGACATTTCAAGGGGCTCTGCCCAAAGGAACAGTAAAGTGCTATGGTAGTCCAAGGCACTTCAGTTTCCTTCAGTTAGCCAACTCCAGGATCTTTGGGTCACAGATTGTAAGTAAATGGGGAGAAAGAAAAACAAACACATTTCCTCCTCCTTTAAAAAAAAGACTAGGTGAGGTTGCAGTGGGGCTGTCACTTTGTATCTCAGCTCCTTTGTTCCCATATTCTTGCCTCACTCATATAATTCTGTCTGGAAACAAACCCCTTGGGCTTTGAGCCACCTACATTAATGATGGAGAGACATAGAAGACTTCCCATAATTCCTTTTCTTCCCTAGACCCCCATTTACTCCCAAGGCTTTCCCAAGTCATTCTTACTACCTTCTACTCCTATGGCGCATCTTTTCTGAACAAGTGACCAGGGAGCGCTGTGTCCTTGAGGCGAAAAAAATCTGCCTGGGCATTTGAAGCAGTGAATCTACCCAGACAGGAAGCAGCTATTTTTCATTACCCTTGTTTCCCCAGTCTTTTTGAATCTGAAGACTTTCTGCTTAGACTCGGAGTTTAAATTATTTCTCCGGTGGGCATATTGTTTCCCTTTCCTAGAATGGAAAACTTTTTTTGCTTTTGGATCCCCAGTGTCAGCATAATACCTATAATATAGTAAATATTCAATAACAGCTTGTTGAATTATATTAGATTGAGTTGAATTGAATTGAAATAACCAAAGACAAAAAGCTAGTTAGCATCAGAAGCAGAATCTGAATACAAGTGTCTCCTGATTCCAAGTCCAAGCTTTTCCATAGCACCTCTAGAGTCAATAACTATAGCCCTGGACATATCGTTGCCTTCTATCCCTCTTCTCATCTTTGGGCACACACATAGAAATTGTCCAGGTATATATGACTCAGATGCTATTATTTTGTACTATGACAAAACTGATGCTTGAAACACCAAGTAGCTTATTGATTGATGACATGAGAAATCCATTTTAGGGAGCTCATATTTAAATTGCAGTTTGCAGTTAGCCAAATGCTTTCTTCTCCACAAACCAGTGAATTAATGGTGCTGTAATTCTTCCATTTCACAGCTGAGTAAATTGGACTTTAGAATTAGAGTTGTCCAACCAGTATACTTTGGTGCTGTGATTGGAACTTAACTGGATTGGATCCAGTTTTCTACTGTTGAAATACAAATTATGGTGTTGACTTGAATAAAAGATGGCATGGTAGAAGTGGGCACAATGATAGAACCAGAGTCAAAAAAGGCTTAGGACCATATTGTCCTCTAAGACTTATAAATTGCATTAATACCTAATAGAATGTAGGTCCTTGAGAAAAGGGACTATTTTATTCCTATGTTTATATGCCCAGAGTCTAGCACCATGCTTGGCCCATACTAAACGTTTGTTGATTGACCATGGGCAAGCTACTTAAGTGTTTTGAATCTCGATTTTCTGTAAAACAGCTATATCAATGTTTTTGATAGCTATCTCATAAGGTTGCTGTCAGACTCATATGAAATAATATACATAAAGCATTTTGTAAGAAAGATTTAAAGTACTATATGAATGTCAGCTATTATTATTGAGTAGATAAGCCACTGATCTTTCTTTTCTCTTTCTTTGATGTAAAATAGTGACCATTAGTTAAGCCCTCAAATTATTTTCTGTCAAAGCTTTTTTTTATCTCCCCAAATGAATTGTAAGCTGCTTGAGCTTTGAAATGATGTCATATATTTCTTGGTATCTTCTTTTCCATTCCTCAAATCCTGACTCAAAGTCAAGCATAGTGTTGAATCCAAAGAAGATGCTAAATAGAGACCTGTGGATTGGCTGAATGATGGATTACAGTCCTTATCCTCAGGGTACTGTACTAAATACATGAAGCACTCTGATCTATTACAAAATAGAAGTAGAGAGCTTATACACCTATATACACACCTCCAAACCTAGTTCTTTCCCCCTTGCTCTCCTTATTGAATCAGTCACAAAATCTTGTAGGTGATTTCTTTACCTGCAAAATATTTCTCCCCCTTGTCTGCTTCTCTCCATTCCCATTGGGATCATTCTTCCTCTCTCCCTCATTAACTACCACCTGAACTATAAATTATCTCTGGACTGGGCATCCAATCCATCTGGAGCTAATCAGTCAGATTAATCTTTTTAAGGCACAAAAATGCTAATAGAATTCTTCCAATTCAACAGCAGAGACAGTTAGGTGGCAAAGAAGACAGAATGTTTGACCTGAATTCAAATTCTGCTTTGGATGTTTACTACCTGTGTGGTTCTGGGAAAGTCACCTTAACCTCCTGCATTTGACCATCCCAATGGGGATGATAACAGTAATTTCACAGGGTTATTGTGAGCATCAAAAAGATGAAATATAAAAGTGCTAGGTAGCACAATGGATAGATCACTGGTTCTGGGGTCAGGAAGACTCTTCTTCTTGATTTCAAATCTATTCTCAAATACTTACTAGCTATATGACCCTGAGCAAGTCACTCAATCTTGTCTGCCTCAGTTTCTTCAACTGTAAAAAGAGCTGGAAAAGGAAATGGCAAGCTGCTGCAGTATCTTTGCTAAGAAAACCCCAAATGGGGTCACGAAGAGTCAGACATGAGTGAATGACTGAACAACAACAAAAAGGTGAATCACAAGCCTTAAAGGATCATATAAATGTTTTGCTATTATTATTTCTAAAAGTTCTCCACTGCCTGTTGAATAAAAGTTCTTAACGACAAATCTAAGGACCTCCCCAATGTGACTCTATGTACCTTCTAATATCAAGTTCCCTACACTACAACCAAACCAGCTGATTAACCATTCCTTGTGATCACAGATTTTTATGTTGGAAAAGGCCTCAGAAGTCACTTGTTCCTACCCCTAACCAAATGGGAATCTTTTCTACAAAAGCCCTAACATATAGCCATCTATTCCAAGCTCTGCTTGATGACTTTTGGTAAGGAGGAACCAATTATTTTTTTACATCTGAAGAATAAAAAGAAAAAAATATTGGGATCCATTGTAGAAGTTTGTACCATATTGTTTCATGAACCTGCATTATGCTTGTAATAGGATCTACCATAAGTGTCTCTGCCCAAAAATGTAGGGGAAAATGGGCCTCTTCTAGAATAAAATGATCCAAACTAAAATCTTGCCTCTGTAGTTCACTGGTTGTGCTTCCCTTGGCAAGGAAGTCATTTTATATCTGTGGGCCTCAGCTTCCTCATGTGTAACAAAATTGCATGGTCTCCTTCTAGGTCAAGGGAAAAGATCCTTGGAGTCTATGAACCTACTATATCTGGGGTATTTGTTACAGGCTGAAGACACTTTGTTTTCCCTTCCTGCCCACTGATCAAGTCCAAACGTGCTATGCTTTAGAAAAATTTGCTGAGATGAGGAAAACATAGTGTGATCAGGCCATTTATTCTGAAGCAAACAGACACTTCAATTTCCACCAGGCAGCTCATAATTCACTCCTCCAGGGATCCTCTTGCACATGGGTTGCTTTGCTTTGCTAGACTTGAAGTGCCATTAACTCAGAAAATGTACAAACTTCTGGGTCAGAGACAAATTATCGGGCCCAGGAAGAGGGTGGCTGGAACCGAATTTTGGGGGACAAACCAAGACCTAACAGAGACCTTCCCCTTTGGAGACCTTCAGAATTGGCTTGCCTTACCCTTGGTTTTACTATCCAATAATTGATGCCCACTCTGGGAAGTTGAGTCCAGGATCACCATCTGCTCAATGCCTGCACTCTGTCCCAATGTCCCCTTCCTGAGGCAAAAAGAGAGATAGATTCTGTGGTTGTATGCTCAGGATTTTATTTTTAAGCATCCTATGAGCTAATTATTTTTATGACAAGATTTTCCTTTAAACATTGGATCTCTGGAACTATATAATTACCATTCCCTATTTATGGATTTAAACAGGTGATTGTTGGAGTGGTTGCATGAGCATATGTGTTTTCATGGACCTCTTACTCCAAAATGACTTAACCATTTTTAAGGCACCTTCCCAAAAAAAATTTTCTTCTGGGCTCCATCCAAATCTGCAAAGGAGGCACAGACTCAGCTGTGATATTTCAGGAAGGTTGGGAGCAACCACAAGGAAGGGTTGAGCCAATTGTGCCATATTCCAGGAGAGCGTAGGAAACCTGAAACCAAAAATAACATGTGAAAGAAGAATAACTACATGGCATGTGGCAGGATGGGTGGTGGAAGCTTGTTTGTTTTTCTTCAACAATGTCTGGTAAAATCGGGAGATTTGGGGACTGAGCATGCAAAGAAAGGAGCCCAAGTCATGGAAGGACCAGTCTGTCCAAGGTAGGTCTTAATCCCAACTTCATCTGGGTTTTTTCTTTACTAATGCTCTACCAGATCAGTGGTAGAAGGTTGCTGATGGAGCAACCCCTTTATCAGGCTCTTCAGCTACCATAAGTCTTTTATAGATGTCCAATTCTCTCCAAATTCTCTTACTATTGCCAATATTTTTCCTTTCAGCTCAGCAGATTTAGCTCAGAGAACTGTACTTTTCCTCAGTTCAAAATTCAGTCTAAAGTTCAAGCCAACTGGCAAATTTTGAAGAGTGGTCTAAGATGCAGCTAAGTGTACAGTCATCGTTACTGCTAAAGTATGTCTTTATAAGGATCCTCTCCCTTCTCTGGGGTAACATGGCTGGACCACTCCATTGTAATCTATTTCACCAAGTCAAATAACATAAACTACATCAATTCAACAAAAACTACAACGGCCACCTTCCTTCTTTGCTTTCCCTCACCTCTATTAAAAACCCCCAGTTTTCCCAGAACCCATCCAAGCTAGCTAGGAGAGAAAAACTGTCCTTACCCCTTGCTTTCCCCAGATTTCCCATTCACCCTTCCTTTCATCTTTTCCAAGTGAAAAAAAAAGTGATTTAACCATTTAAAACACTTGGATAAATTGAGTCAACAACTTGGGTCTTACTGTCTGCCTTGCCACAATGCTTTCTAGAGCCCTGGGCACTGCCATGTGATCTTCTCCCTTAAGACTTCAGAGACTTTCCTTCTGCCCTGCAGGTGCATCATAGATTTCATCCCTTTCTAGACTGTACTGCTGACTCCACTCTCCACAAGACTTTTTCTATCATGTCCCCAACCCCTTTTCAATTCTTCTTTTCCCTTGTTTCCCATCCTTCATTAGAATGTAAGCTCTTTGAAACCAGGGACCAAGTTGTGTTCTGCTTCTGTGATTTCCCCAGTGACTAGTACAATATCTGGCACATAGTAAGTGCTTAATAAATACTTGTTGACTAACTGACTGATATGTTGTCTCCCCCAATTAAAGTATGAGCTCTTTGAGAATAGATATAGTCTTTTTTTCCCTGCCTCTATCCCCAGTGCTTAGCACACAGTCAGAGCTTAATAAATGCTTTGTCATTCATTCACAAATTCAATGGGGAGAGTCATGGAACTGATAAAGCAAAAAAGTTATCCACCTGTGGGATTTCCAGGACACAAAAAGCACCCACCTCCAAAAAGCTCTCCCCTCCCTGCTGGCTGCTACTTGAAACTGCTTCACCTGGGAATGAAGTTTTTCTTTTATTTATTCATTCAATCCATCAAATCTATATTTTATTATTATTTATTAAGTGCCTATTGTGCATTAAGTATTGTACTAGGTACTAGATATACAAAGATAAATTTGAAAGCATCACTGCCTTCAAGAAGACTATATTCTATATGGGAAACAATACATTCATGCATAAATATAAATAAAATTAGTATATGTGTGGAAAATAAGAATGACAGTGAAAGATAGAGCCAACATTAGATTTGGAGTCTGGAAGACAGCACTTCAAATCCTACTTTGGACTTTTATTAGCTGCATGACCTTAGTCAAATCACTGACCTTTTCAGAACTTCAGAAAACGAGAACATCAGATTTCATGACTTCTGTGGTCCCTTACAATTTCAAATTTATAATCCTATGATTTTGGGGAATGTGAACTGTGACTTTTGTTCACATCAAAGGAATGAGGTATAAATGGTTAAATAGCATAGTCTTTGGGAGTTGAGAAGGAAAAAGAGGGGAGGCAAGGCCAGGAAACTTATCAGGATGGGGCACTATGAATAGGAAGAAAAGGTCACAGAAAGAGAAGACTGCCAGGAGGGAGTTAAATAACCCTATAGACTCTTTGATTTTGTTTAAGACTGAACTAATAAAAGCTTGATCCTTAGAATTTTCAGGAACTTACAAGTGGAGGAACCTATATTGTATAACATAAAGATAGGATGGCCATAGTTATTCACATCATTTGATACAGAGCATATACTACAACATTCTCTCAAGAGCAGATGAGGAAAGGGGCCAAAGAGCAAAAGCTGTTGTCATTGCCTATAATCTTCACCCACCACTCCTAAATATTGCCAAGCTCTATTTTGTTCTAGAATCTGGTGAAATCTCTAGTATTGTTTTTTGTCTGCTACAACATAACCTAGAGCCCCCATGTTCTCTAAGAAGAATCTGCTTCCCCAGTCTCTCTGATTGTACTCATCCAATTGAGATTGTCAGGTCTTCTTCTGTGGTCCATGAATCAAATAGGAAAAGAAATCCAAAGGACAGATTGGGGTAGAGTGGTAGGGTTATTAATTGCAAGTCACTTCCTGTTATCATAGCCCCCAAACATACAAACAGAGACCAGCTCTGCTTTCTCTTCTCCTTGAGGCCCCAGATTGTGGCCCACCTACTCCCATGACTTATGGACATCCATGCTCTTCCAAATGGATGATCCTCCTATAGCCACTGAAAAACAAGAGGCCAAATTCAATTTCTTTTCCTATTCTACTGTCTCTAAAACAAGAAAATAATTCTTTTCAAGTTTCCTCAGGTGTGATTTTTTTTTCTTTTTCTGCCAGAAATTACAGGAAACACAGGTCCAAAACAAACAAACAAAAAAAAAAAAAACAGGAAAAGAGACGGTAGTTAGTGAGGTAGCAAAACAATTGAAAAGTACAAAGCATTAGACATTTTAACAACTTAAAATAATAATGATGGTGATAATTCACATTTAAGAGAATATTTTAAGATTTACAAAGTATTCTGCTTAAACTAGGAGAACAATTTATACAGTAACAAAATTATGAACACAAGCAACTTTGAAAGACTTAAAAACTCTGATCAAATACAACAACCAATCATGATTCCAAAGGACCAATAAAGAAGCATCCAGCCTATATCCTCACAGATTCCAGGTGCAGAAGGAGACACATACTTTTTAGACATGGCCAATGAAGGAGTTAGTTTATGACTATGTGTGTTTATCACAAGAGTTGTTTTTCTCATTTGCTTTACTGCCAAGGGGGAATGTGGGGAAAAAAATAAAATTGAGTTAATTTCTTAAAATTTTATTTTAAAAAGAAAAACAAAAAAGCATTTCACTATAAGATATGGTATAAATATACATATTTATATAAAGTACACATAATAATTATATGATATAAAGTATACATAATATAAAGTATTATAAATACAAAGTATACATAATTATATGATACATAGTATAAGTATCCCATTTTACAAATAAGCAAAAAGAAAAAGTCAATCCAATCAGAGTGAAGACAATAATCCTTGAATTCTAAAATTCTATGACCCCATGATCTGTTTACTGAAATAAAAATGGTGCTGAACCTGTTCTTGCTTAAAATGTGAGATATTAAAATGGTATACACATCTAAGGCTATTAGGACTCAGAAACCCTCTTGTCAAAGGCTCTCATTTACAGATGAGGAAATGGAGACCCCAGAGAAGTGAGAGCTGGAAGGGACTGTGGAAGTCAGCTAGTCTAATTCCCTCCTTTATAGATGAAGACCTAGAGAGTTAAAGTGGCTGCCCAAGATCACACAGGAAGCAGGGAAAAGGCAGGATTTGAAGCCAGTCCTTGGACTTTGAATCCAATATCCTTAATGCTGTAACCATAGCTGCCTTAATCCTTTTAATCTCTCCTTATTAACCTGGGTTTTAATTTACTCTTAATCATGTTTGTTTTTCTCCTTTTCATTCCTTAACAGAGAAAATAGCGCAGAAATGACATGGTATTGGGGCATTTTAGAGCTTGAAAAGAGGATCATTTCACAGATGGGGAAGCCAATGCTCAAGAGGTAATAGAAGGCTTTTGATAGAAGAGATGGATATACTCTAGTCTTTGCATCCCCAAAGTCTGAAACATTGAAGGGGTAAGATACTGGATCAGATATAGGCACAAAGGCTTGTTGAATGTTGATGAAGACCTTAAGCAGACAGACTGTGATCATATTGGCCAAAAAAGCCTCTCAGCAAAGTCCTTCAGACTCAGCATCTTCAACCATTTAGTTGAATCATTTGGGAGCTCGTGGGCCACACAGAATTTTCCTATCAGAACTGGGGACTAGTCCTCACATCTTTGAACTCTAAAGTCAACACCCCTGTTACCACACTATGCTCCCTCTAATAGAGTCTATTATTTTTTCATTAATTCATATCTTGATTCTGCTTAGAGAATCAGTACTGCCTCAAACTTGGTTGAGCTCCATTTAGCCATTATCTGTCTAGTGGGAATCCTTGTAACATCTGGAACCTGTTTACTAATGTCTTCAGGTGAGCACTCCCAAGAAATCTCCTCTATTCTTGGTTACTTGGATCCTACCTTAATCATTGTCCCTAAATGAGTCCCTAGGTCCCATATTTTCCTTTTAAAATTCTTCCCCAAAAATATATAGAGGGTTGATCCAAATTACAACAATACAAATCATTCTCCAATTGATAAATGTTCAATTTTCAGATAAAGAAATTAAAACCATCTCTAGTCATATGAAAAAAATGCTCTAAATCACTATTGATTAGAGAAATGCAAATTAAGACAACTCTGAGGTACCACAACACACCTCTCAGATCAGCTAAGGTGACAGGAAAAAACAATGATAAATGCTGAAAGAGATGTGAGAAAACTGGAACATTAATACATTGTTGGTGGAATCATGAACTAATCCAACCATTCTGGAAAGCAATTTGGAACTGTGCCCAAAGGACTATCAAACTGTGCAGACCCTTTGATCCAGCAGTCTGTATTCCAAAGAGATTATAAAAAGGGGAAAGAGACCCACACATGCAAAAATGTTTGTAGCAGCTCTTTTTATTGTGGCAAGGAACTGGAAACTGACTGGCTACTCATTAGTTGGAGAATGGTTGAGTAAGTTATGGTATATGAATATAATGGAATATTATTGTTTTATAAGAAATGATCAGCAGGATGATTTCAGAAAGTCCTGGAGAGACTAATATAAATTGATGCTAAGTGAAGTGAGCAGAACCAAGAGAACATTTTACACAGCAACAACAAAATTATGTGATGATCAATTCTGATGGATGTGGCTGTTTTCATCAATGAGATGATTCAGGTCAATTCTAATAGACTTGCGATGGAGAGAATCATTTGCATCCAAAGAGAAGGCTATGGGGACTGAATGTGGATCACAAAATAGTATTTTCACCTTTTGTTGTTGTTTGCTTGTTTTTTGTTTTTTCTCATTTTTTCCCTTTTTGATCTGATCTTTCTTGTGAAGCATGACAATTGTAGAAATACATTTAAAAGGATTGCACATGTTTAATCTATATCAGATGGCTTGCTGTCTAGGGGAGGGAGGTGGAAGGAAAGGAAGGAGAAAAATTTGGAACACAGTTTTGCAAGGCTGAATGTTGAAAACTATCTTTGCATGTATTTTTAAAATTAAAAAGCTATTGTTAAATAAACAAAGTTCCACCCCACAAAATTAAGTAAATAAAAATAAAAATAAGTAAAATTCTTCCCCTAAGCTAGATGACACAGCAGAAAAGTGCTGGGGCCTGGAATCAGAAAAGGCTGGGTTCAAATCCAACCCCACACATTTACTGCCTGTGTGATTCTGGGCAAGTCATTTAACTCTATTTGCTTCAGTTTTCTCATCTGTAAAATAAACTGGAGAAGGAAATGATGAACTGCTCCAGTATCTTTAGCAAGAAAATCCCAAAAGGGAAGAGTTAGACATGATTGAAATGACAACAACAAAGCTTTAAAATCATCCAGTCCTGCCTCTGGAATTGCCTCTATTCCTCTAAGACTCAAACTCAAGTCTATGGAAGCAAAATTTTTTGTTCCATTTTTAAGTGTCCTGACTGACCTGAAACATGGGTTAATAGATTTATTATTTATTTATTTATTTACTTTTGCTGAGGCAATTGAGGTTAAGTGACTTGCCCAGGGTCACACAGCTAGGGAATGTTAAGTGTCTGAGATCAGATTTGAACTCAAGTCCTCCTGATTTCAGGGCTGGTGCTGGGTTAATAGATTTAACTGGAAGAGACCTTAATAACCAATTTATCCAATTCTCCTTTAATTCCCAACTTGTGGCTCTCAGCTAATACCTGAATACAGAAATGCTATCATATGTCCTGAAGGGGTTTGTAGGAAAGGGAATCATCTCTGAAATGTATTTGCATTGTATCAATACAATCTCTTCCTGTTTCCCTTGCTACTATATTCCTGTCCCCAGTCTGTTCTTCACAAAACAAAGATCTGAACCCAATGACTAATCAAACCCAACCTTTTGTATTCCCATTTCCCTCCACTTCTCTAGGACTTAGCAGTTGGGTAACCCCTAAAGAGAAATTTTCCAGAATCATACCATTATAATCCTACAAGAAAAAAACTACTTTAAACATGTAATAATGATGGCAGGCAATTCCCACAAAAATTAAAAGGAAATCACTATCTCAAACATTTCGGAGAAGGAAACAAAATCACCAGGGGTGAAGAAAGTGTTAGATGGATTGGACTCAAAAAAAGAAAGAGGACAAAAAAAGTTAGAGCCTTGTTGCTTTCTTTATGAAGTCTCCCCTAACCACTCCAATCTAAAGTGGTCTCTCTTCTCTAACTTTCTAATACTTCCTTATTGTCTGGACATCTCATTTAACAATCACATATTGCCTTATGAAAGCCCTTGTTCCATTTAAAAAAAAAAGTTTGTCATTTGTCATTCTTGCCTTTCCATCTCTAGACAATCTGCTCTGGATATGGGGGTCCAGCCTCTTCACTGAATAAAAAAGAAAAACAATGATAGCTTCTCCATTACATCATCAACTTTAATTTGCTGATTATGAGGAATTTTGAAAGATTTTAACATGAGCTTCAGGCAATGGAGGTCTTGCCCTGTCTTCTTTCCCTTGCTACATCTGAAAGGCTATGACAAATATTTAAAAGCAAATGCATCTGTCCCAAAGGAAGAAACAGATCTATGTCCTCTCATTTTCAGCACATTGGATGAAGGACTACCCAGGGAGGGGCTTGCCCTCCCAAGGCATGGGCTACAGGATTTGTCACCATGCATAAGCTACTAGGAAGGCTGTAGGAAACTGAATGGATCCTACATGTTCCTAAACTGTGAGCACAGAAGTTAACCAAGTTCTTTCTAGCAAACTCTAAAAGGAATTTGTTAGCATCTGTCATTGTATCTTTCTAAACTAAGCTATGTAAAAGAAGGAGTGAAACTCATGGAACTTTTCATTTTGTTGCACCTCTAACACACATGAAACAAGTTAAGAATAATTGGATACTCAGAACATAAAGAGTTTAGTCCTCTTCTGAAAGGAGAAGGGAGAAGGGGGAGAAAACAAGTATTATTAAGTATCTGCTATGTGGCAGACACTACACTAAGCACTTTACAAATATTATCTCATTTGATCCTTGCAACAACCCTATGAGATAAGTGCTATTATTATCTTCATTTTACAACTGAGAAAACAGCTAAAAAATTGTTAAGTGATTTCCTCAGCCTTCTTAGGGGTGGATGAAGGTGCCTCTGGGCTGTTGAAGGCTCTGTCATGGAGCATGAGCCCTGCTAGGGTCCAACAAGCTGGAAAGACCTTGAATAGCATCTCATTGATTGACTATTTATTGTACAACTAGTTCAGAAAGGCAGATTACAAGGTGGGCAGGATGGTGATGTTTTTGGACAGAGTAACTCAATGGTCCCAATTTCCTCTCCATTACCACCTTCTTTTTCCTTTTTTGGATGTACTGTCTGACTGAGTTAACTTTTTTGAATTTAATCCACCTATTCCTCTCCAGGCTTGGTCATCCTCCAAGACAAATGGAAGGCACATAGGATTCTAGGCAGCTGCCCTCTGAAAAACTGTAGGCACAATGTCCATTCATTTCTCCAACTTCAATGAAGACTTCCAATGCAAAAATAAAGCTCAGTTTTCTAGCACAATGGGGGGTCTTGGCTGGCATTTGCTGGCTGAAAAGGCTTCTGGACTTTTGTGTGGTCCTGCCCTCGGTCATTTGCTATTCAAACCAATTTCAGACTCCAATACCACTCCACACTGCATAGAGAGGGAAGATTGTTAGAAGGAGAATGGGGAAGGATCACATTTTCTTCAAAGATACTTCTTTAATAAAAATTAATGTTGGGAAGTCGAGATGAAAGGCTAAAAAGCAAAGGCAATGAACAGACAAAGAGAGAACAAAGCTGAAAAAGGCTGAAATGAACAAGCAAGCAAGCAAGCACCAAAAGTCACTAGGACTGTCCCTTTGGATTTTTCATCAAGCTAATCCCATTTTATATTTCCAATTTTTTCTACTACTCTCCTGAAGCCAGAATGGTTTCATCATCATGTTATGATCATGATACTTGGGCCTATTTCTATGGCTTGATTCATGCCATTGATAAACTCATATATTTTGAGAGGGAAGAGACCTTAGAGACCTCCATTACAACCCTTTTGATTTTGCAGATTGGGAAACTGAGGCCAAGAAAGGCGAAATGACCATGGCCACAATGTCACATTAGTAGTAACTGACAATTTAAATTCAGGTCATCTGTGCTCTTTCCACATCCGAAGCTGACCCCTTTTTCCTGGACCAACTCAAGTCTTACCTCCTTTGTTAAGCCTTCCTAACCCTTCTCTCCCTCATCAGCTTCTTCTTAACTGTCCCTATACTTTAATGCTTCAAAGATCTGAGTTTCTGTTGATCTGGCTACCACCTCCAATGTCACGTACTGGAACACTTCTGCAACTTAGGAAATACATGGTTGAGATTCATTTTGGCCAAAACCATTACCATCCTGAGACTTTCTAAACTTGGGCTGATCGGTGGGCAATAGATAGGCTGTCAATGAGGTGATATTCAAAGTCTTCCCAATGTGTTGGACCCTGACAGGGCTCCTGTTCCACAGACAGAAGCTTTAAGAGTTCAGAGCCATGTCCAGACATCTCAAAGAAGGGCAAGCAAGTCATTTAACATCTTTCTAGCTTTGTTTCCTCAGCTGTAAAATAGAGGTGATAATAGCACCTACCTCATAGGGTTGTTGTGAAGATCAAATGAGATAGTATTTGTAAAGGACTCAGGACAGTGTCTGGCACATTGTAGGCACTTAATAAATACTTGTTCTCTTCCCCTTCTCCTCAGAAGAGGACCCTCAACTCTTTTCATTCTCTAAATCTCTGCAAATAGGTAAATTTCTAAACGGTCTCAAATAATTTCCCAAATTGAGTCTTGTGGCTCAACAAAATATAAAGTAAAATGAGTTGCCTTCCTTCTCCTATGCAGATTAGTTTAGAAAGGTGCTACAAGAGAGGTACTAACAAATTTCCTACTAAAATTTATAGAAGAAGGTCATAGCTTACAGCTTGGGGAGCTAATGGAGTTATCTCCTAAATGATGAAGAGCAATTGACCAAGCAGGTTGATGGGACCAGACCCAAAGGGATCATGAGATTATATATTTAGAATTAAAAGGTGACTCAATGACCTTCAAGTCCAACCCCCTCATTCTACAGATGAAGAAAGTGAAGTCCAGAAAAATCAAGTCATTTATTCAGAGTCTATACACAGGTATGGAATGTCTGAGAGAGTTTTAGAACCCAGATCTTCCTGATTAAGTTCAACAAATTATCCACTATGCAAAATTGTCTCTCTAAAAGTATTGCTGAGAAAAACAAAAATATTTCATATTCAGGAGAATGGAAAATAGAGAAGTTGGGCAAAAAAAGAATGTGGAATGGTGAGAGAGAAGCCTTAGAAGAAATAAGTTTGGAGCACCTTGAATGTAAAGGGAAGGAAATTAAATCTTAAAGATATAGGAGTAGTATCAAAGAAAGGTCAGATGATTAGAGATAGCTTTAAGATAATAAGCCTAGGAGAAATGTAGAAGATAGTTTAGAAGGAAAAAGAAACTGAAAGCAGTATAATGAGTTAATAGATTATTATAAAAATCTAGCTGAAGGACAAAAAGATTCCTTAGGGAGATAAAAGATGAGGAAAAAGAAAGAAAGCAAACTAATTGAAAAAGTTAAGACCCAGAAGGCATAGCATAGACAAGATCTAGGATATGAGTAAACACAATTTGGCCTGATATTGAAACCTTGGTATTTGGTGATCTTAACTAATCAATTTTATTCACTTTGAATCTTAATTCTTCTTGTGTGTAAAAAGAAATGCAATCAGATGTCTTCTCTTGGGCAAGGATGTGAAGGCAAGAAGAGGAAAGGGATATATAAGGCCCAATTAACATTAGACAAAGACCATGCTGAGAAAGAACTAAGTTTCTTAGTTTGGGAAATTCTATTGCATATCCTTTTTTATTAAAGCTTTTTATTTTTCAAAACATATGCAGATAATTCTGCAACATTAGCTCTTGCAAAACCTTGGTTCCAGTTTCCCCCCCTTCTCTCATACCCCTCTCCTAGATGGCAAGTAGTCTAATATATGTTAAACATGGTAGAAATATGTTAAATGCATATATTTATGCATAAATATTTATACAATTATCTTGCTGCACAAGAAAAATTTTTTAAAAAGAAAATGATAAAGAAAACAAAATTATTGCATATCCCTAATCTAAGTTTTCAGCCTAAAATGCTCAAGAAGGAAAGGGGAGGGAAGAGAAAAAAGATGAATTAAGGGGCTCAATATACAGGTTATAAGAAAGAGGAGGGAACCTTTTCTTGAGAATCAGCCTTGTAACAATAGAACCAATGCCATAGAATTTGAACTAAGTATTATACATTAATATTATTTTAACATACAGCAAAAATCTGTGATTTTCTAACCAGGAGAATTTCCCCTCCCCTATATCCTAATTATAATCCTTCTACTCTTTAACTAGGTGCTCTCTGCAAGCTACTATGAAAAATTCATCACTTAGAAGGCAATGTGGTGATGGGCTTCTCCTATCCTAGTGAGGCTAGTCCTCAGATATAAAATACATGCTACAATCCATCACTGAGCCCATAATTAAAATCTCTCCAGCTTAATAGAACTTATCAGAGCTTAGCATAGCCTTGATGAGCCCAAGGTCATCTCTGTGCCAAGATAAGGTGTCATTCAATGTCTTTAATGGCAGAATACATCAACATTCTCTTTGGTTAATGACTTCTAATTCCAAGTAAGATATCATATTTATGATATGAGCCCAGAGCCTAAGGGAGGCCCAGAGGTCTTAAAATTGATATAACCCTGTCTTTGGCCACCAGCATTAATGTACCCATTTCCCACCTTGTCCCATATGCCAGCTCATTTTTGTATCTGAATGCCAGGGAGGCCAGTGCAAGGTCAGCTCCTTTGGCTAGTCAGGAGGTTTATCCATGGATTAAGATGAAGTATGGGTCACTAGATTTGGTTACACTGAAACCGCAAGCAAAGTGTTTTTCATTAGGATATAAGATTTCGTTCTAATGAGGCAATGATGGCAGGAGGGGGTAAGAGAAGAAAGCGTCTAGGTCATTAGAAAATTTTAACCACCAAAGATTTTCCATGCTGATAATTAAAAGTCAACGGCCAATAACTATTTAGAGAGAGAACCTCTTCACTTGGATTATTCATAAGGAAGTCAATGATATTTGAAGACTACATGCTAGACTCTGAGAGAGAAAGGTCTTCTCACCCTGATATCTACCCTTTTTTAAGAAGAAAAAAATTTAGAATTAAAAAAGAAAGTTATTTGTTGAGTTTCTTAGGGGACAGCTGGTTGTGTAATGGTTAGATTGCTGGGTTTGAGTTCAAATCTAGTCTTAGACATTTATTAATCATGTGACCCTGGACAAATAACAACTTCTATATGCCTGTTTCCTTAGCTGTAAAATGGGGATAAGAATACCTCTCAGAGTTGTTTTGAGAATCAAAAAAGATGATATTTGTAAACACGATTACCATAGTACTGATCATATAAATGGTGTTATGCACTTGCTTATTCCCTTCCTCTTGTTCTTCTTTGTGAAGGAATCTTCAGTTTCCCTATAGTCCAGGAACAGGGAAGGTCTTCTATTTGGTTTAATTTAATGTTGCTTATTCCTCCCCCTAAAAAATAACATTTCTCCCATTTGAAACATTGCTCAGTAAAGACTCATTCTTTTGAACCTATATAACCTTCTGTTTTTCAAGAGTCCTTGAGGGGGAAATAACATAGTGGGTGTCATATAACACCTTAGGGTGACAGCTAGATGAGAAGGTCTTATGGGAATGGGACATGGGCCAGATTCCAGCAGGGGGAAACAGGCACCAAAGGACTAGTGGAAGGTCACCCAGAAAAAGCTTTACCCAATCCTGCCAAAAGCTGATCCAGCCAAAAAGGTGCCCCCACCATCACTGACTCAACAGTTCTACTTTTAAGATCCCCTACATCTAGTCTCACTAGTAGTGCCCACTCCCGACTCATACGGCCTGGCAATTCTGCTCTCCCATCCCATCCTTTTCATAAATTCCATTTTCTTGATACCTTGTTTTCTGTCTTTAATATCTTGGGATGTGATTCAGACAAACTGGGCTATTAAAAAGAATAAGGGACTTGAATTCATAACTGGATTTAAATCTCTGTGCTAACACTTGACTAATGGCGTGACTGTGATCAAGTCAGTCTCTCTCTCTCTCTCTCTTTCTCTCTCTTTTTTAGCAATTGAGGTTACACAGCTAGTAAGTGGTGAAGGCTGAATTTAAACTCAAGTGAGGTCTTCCCACTATGTCACCTAATCTCTTCTTTTGGGACCTAATTTCCTTCATCAATAAAGTGGAAATAACCATACCAATAATAAACAATCCCTATTTCCTAGTTATCATCTGACCAGTAAGCATGCTATTGTCAAGTGCCCTCTTCCTGTCCATCCTGTCCCTACACATACACACACATACACACACACACACACACACACACACATACACACACACACACACACACACACCCCACTTCCAGAGTCATGATTCAATCAATTCAGGCATTGCTCCTGGAAAGGATACTGATGTTAGGCTTTCAGTAAGTAATGAGGGGCCTAAAATTCCCAACTCTGCCAAATCCTCCCCTAGTAGTAAAATGCTAGTAGGAGAAATCAAGGGAGTCCCAGGGCAGTACCAGTGAGACATCTAAAAGAGACTCATCTTGGAATCCATAAAAGGCCTTCTCTCTCCCCCTCCTTATCCTGGGTCAGCTCATGTCTGCCACCAATGGGGTTATTTTTTTATTTAGTCTGTGGGTTTCTTTTTTATTTGCTTCTGGTTATTAATCTCCCTCTGACTATACTCTCATCTATAAATCAGCTTTGAGCTGGCTAAGGAATGCTATTACAGAGTGAGAATAAAAAATTTGTGATTTCCTGGGGGGATAAATCATTACTCTCCTGCTTCCTTGGGTTCCTCTCTCTACAGGCTGAATTTCTCTCTAACTTTTCCTACACTAACCAATTTCCCCACTCTCTATTTGCAACCCTGGCTTTGACCACACAAAATGGTTAATGACCACTCATTTCTTTTATTAAAAGAAGACCAGACAACACTAACAGGGGAGAGAGCAAAAGAACAAAGGGGTGCAGTTCATTCAATATAACAGCAGCCAGCAGCAGGCACTTGGGACCTCAAGAGCAGAAAACCATTTTTCCTTCTTATACATCTTGTTCACCCCATCCCCACTATGCCAAGATAAGAAGTTTAGAAGAGTAGTATCTTTCCCCAAGTAGAAAGCAGGGAGAAGACTGAGAGATTCTTGGATTAGCACAGAAATCACTGTCCTTATCAATGAAGCAAATGTTTTCATCAGCCTCAGTGAGGGCAGTTTGGAAGTTCTTCGTGACATCTCTGAAGAGAAGAGCTGGGAAGCTAAAATGACTGAGTGTCCAACATGTCCCCATATGGTTCCAAGATGGAAGACAACACACGAACTCCAAAATCTGCCTCTCTGATCCAGATTCTCTCTCCCAGAAGTCCCTTCTAAAAGATCACAGAATACTTCACAAAGATCACAGAATACTTCACATAGCCTTTCCCAGCAATCCCTGTTCCAAAGCATCAGTGCTGGTGTATTCTTAGACAATGTCAGCATACCTAGCATCTTCTAGATTAGATTCAAATTCCCTTTCCTGAGCACCATTACCCAGGGCATATTACCTCTCCTTTTTAGAACTGTCATGTATTGAAATGTAAATTCTAATAAAATTTCTTTGATTTTGTATTTGTATGCCCAGTGTTTAGAACAGTACTTGACACATAGTAAGCACTTGTTATTATGGTTACTGCTGCTGCTGCTGCTGTTATTGTTTCTGTCCTGTTAAGTCCAGTTCATCATGAGTGCAAAGGCAAAGTTCCTGGAGTGATTTGCCATTTCTTCCTCTAGCTCATTTTACAGATGAGGAAACTGAGGCAAGCAGGTTTAAGTGACTTGCTTAGGATCACACAGCTAGTAAATGTCTGAGATTGGATTTGAACTCAGATATTCCTGACTCCAAGACTAGCTCTCTATCCACTGTATTACCTAGCCACACAAACAAGCAATTAATAAATGCCTTTTCATTTATTTGCTAATTCATTGTAGTGATCCTGGGTCATTTATGCTGGCAGCCTATCTTTATCTTTATAGATAAGGCTAGAAAATTTTCAAAGAAGGAATCAAATCTCCAAGGAGAGGAAACATATACACAATACACACATTTGTATGTGTTGTGTGTATATGTATGTATATGTATGCTTTTCTATCCTGTGCTTCCTTCCCATGACTATATCCTTTTTCTCCTTTAGCCCAAGTTCCCTAAGGGACAGAGCATAGATACAATTTCTTTCATCTTGGTCTACCCAAAGCACTTAGTCTAGGATGATGCACTCAAGGGACCCTCAATAAATGATGTCTTTCTGACTACCCAAGGCACAGATAAGCCTGAAAAATAAAAATGGTGGTGGATATTCTCAACCTTGCCTTATGGCGCTTTGGAGAAGGAACTCCAGGGAACAATGGCTGAAGGTGAAAGTGTGGAGAGGTGTTGTGATGGAAGGGCAACTATATGGATCAAGGCCAGAAGAAATCCAGGTCTGAACCCTGCCTCCAGTTCTAAGTAATCATATGCAAGTTATTTAATCTCTAAGTCTTTCTTTCTTCCTCTGCAAAATGCTAACAATAACAACAATATTGATGATGTATTGATAACCACAATAAAATAAAATTTTAATACTATAAAAACCATAATATAGTATTTAGGCAGTTTATGTGTGTATAAGCTTTATATAATTTTAAGATTTACAAAACTCCTTACAAATATTATCACATCAGATCCTTCAAACAATTTTGAGAAGTGCGATTATTATATCTGTATTATTACAGTTGAAGAAACTGAGGCAGATAGAGTTTAAGTGACTTGACCAGGATTACACAGCTAGTAAGTATTTGAGATCATATTTGTACTCTGGTATTCAGAGCACCCACCTAGCTGCAGATGACAAACCACAATGCTACTCAGCTCCAAAGCTCTTCCTATTAATCTCCTTCTTAGCTTCCCCTCTTATAAACAGCACTTGAAGACTTCTTTTCAACAGAGGAAGAGCTTTCTCTGGGGTCAGGAGAAGGGAGTGAATGACCTACTGGGAAAAGCAAAATGAAATGGCTTTGCTCATTAAAGAGAAGAAAAAGCTGATCTTCAAATCAACATTTTTCAGGTATAAGAAATATTCTTGTGTTGTAGTCATTACTTTTTTTTTCAGAGTCAATTGTGATTAAGTGACTTGCCCAGGATCACACAGCTAGGAAGTGTTAAGTGTCTGAGACCAGATTTGAACTCAGGTCCTCCTGACTTCAGGGTTGGAGCTCTATCCACTATGCCACCCACCCGCCCCAGTCGTTAACTTTTGAATGACGGAAATTTTCCCCCATGGGAGCAGAACAACAAACAGGAAGGTTGTGTGCATAGGGTCCTTACCAGGGCACTTGATGCAGAACCAACAAGGAAATAAATTATAAGTAGAACACAGGACTCTATACACAGTAGACTGAATTGAATTCAAAGCAAAATAAGAAAAATTAAACTTCCAGTTTACAGATGAGGAAACTGAGGCAAGCAGGTTTAAGTGAGGGAGTTAAACTCCCTCTTCTCCTAGAGTCCAGAAATCTTCCTCAGATATAAAATAGAAGACCCAATAGTTTTAGAACATGCACAAAGTCAGAGCTTCCTTGAGGTGCCAAAGGAATACAACCGCAGTTCCTTTGGTAAGTTGGACTCAAACTTTATTTGGTAATCAGATGCAGATGTGGAAACTGCAAGGTCACAGTGTTGACTCCCACATGACACAGAAACTAGAGTAGAAGCCTCAGGCTGAAATGAAGCTCAGAAAGCTCAGTTGTCTGGCTGCTGGAAGGGACCCGTGTCTAACCCATCATGGAACATGACAACCAATCTGGGCAGGGAGAGGTACCTACATTTTATTTATATTCCTCTCATCTGTCCCCAAGTCCCTCTCCCTCTGATTTTGGTCACTACTCTCTGCTGTGGCTGTTCCCATGAGAGGTCTCTTCCTCTCTCCCTCACTTTGAACTGAGTCCCTGCTGCTAGCAAGGGAAGGAAGGGAAACTTCAGAGCAAGAGGAGTTACATATTAATTCATTTCTTTACATATTGTATCCTACCAAGTAGGCTGTAAACTCCTCAAGAACAGGAACTTTCTTATATTTTGTCTTTGTATCTCATACTTACAATGTTACTTTGTACATGATAGATTTGAATAAGTACTTTTTGATTAATTGATTAACTCTACTTTCTAACTCTCAGTATCTTTATTTGTAAAATATAAAAGTTAGACTAGGTGACTTCAAAGAACCCTTCAAGGTCTCCCACAAGCTGGCATCCATGGTGCTAATTTAGAAATTAGCACCATAACTAGATTTCTCACTGTCCTCACATATCCTTCTTCCATGCTCCAGTTAGTTTGGTTCCATGCCCATAATCCCTCCTTACCAGGGTAATCACAATGCCAAGAGAGCCCTCCAGCTAGCAACCCCTCAGGCTTCCAAATTGGATTCTTTGGAGAGTCAGTAGCTTTCTGGAGATCCACTGTGACAAATCTCCTTTAAGTAGACTTCTTTTCTTATAATTAACGGTGCCAAACAAGTTATTTGTCATCAGTATGTTTAGACAAATCACTATGGTCATCAATGAGCTCCTCTACAAGATGAAAGGTATTGAACTTGCAAATCTGTAAAAATGATTCCCAAAAACAACATTCTATGATTTTTCTTTTCTTTTTTTGATTTCTCAGAATTCCTCACTAGGAGACTGTCATGGTCCCCTACACTACCTGTTCTGAAATAAGCACTTGTAAAGTGAAGAGGGCTTTTGTTTTACCAAGAAACATCTCCCTTCTCAAAACTTTTCTGAGTTTCTATTCTATTCCAATCTTCTCCACTTGGTATTTTAGTAATGTCAAGTACTTCATGGAGGCTAAATATCAGTTTGAAAAATAGGATTCCATTAAAAGATGATCATCCTTCTCCTTCACTCAGATCCCATTAGACATAGCTTTTCTTTACTTAATTTTGTTCAGGGGTACTTTAAAGAGAAAGGAGATGGGGGAGGGAATCCAGTTTATCTTTAGAAGCTTAAACTGCAAGAGAGCCAGTTTTCATTTGGTCTTTTGTTTTTAATTTCAGATGGAAATATATCTTCCAACATTTCACCTGGTAGTGAGTAAAAAGGGAAAAAACCAACAATGTTGTATTAACTTGCAGTTAATCCAAAATGGAGAAAATGAAAAGCAAATGAAAGATAAATTAAGGAGTAATGATTTACTTCACAAATACAACACGGTTCCTTTAAACATTATATGCTTCTAGTGAATAAAATCTATCTGGCAGAGATTCCATCTATTTTCAATCATTTGGTGAGGTCCTCATGAGATCATATGAAAACTCCTTTATAACCATGATGCACTAAGCAAAGCTTGGGTATTATTTTCATTAGCGCTGGTAGATGTCCTTATCAATATTAATGATAACAATAATTCCTAAGTATCTACATCTATTGCATAAAACAAGGGACAGCTCCATCTAATCCACTCTTTTAGAATGCAAAGAAACTCCTCATTTTAAAGAATGTATGAATTCCTAGAGCACTGTGTGTAAATTAAATTTTTATGAACTGATCCTATTTTCCCACTGGTATAGGCCATCATTTCAAAAAAGGTTTCATTTTCATTTCTGATATACCTCTTAACACTTGGTTTTAAATTTCTTATGCTATCAAGAAATTAACAAGCTAGAAGCATGGTGTATTAGATAGATAGCTGGCCCCTGGAGTCAGAAAAACTCAGATTCAAATCTTCTGATATATGGCAGCTACATAGGAATGGGCAAGTCAAGTTACCAATGAGTTGCTGATCTGTAGTGATGAAGTTTCCCCAGTGGAAGTTCTCTGTGCTGATGAAATAACAGTTCTAGTCCAGAAAATAAAACAAAATCTGGAGAGACAGGATGGAACAATGGAATGTCAGGAAAGACTTGGTTCCCTGTTCCAATTGATGCCATTGAACCACTAAAAAAAATCCACTTCTCTGAGTTTCCATTTTCTCATCTGAAAAATGGATATAATAATATAGCCTGCAATATAATTTGCAGTCCCAGGCTCACAGAGATACTGTAACTCTAGCGGCCAAGGAGAACAGAGCTAAGGTCCTTCATATATGACAGAGTTCTTCAAGTGCTTGAAGACAACTACCAGGTCCTCAATATCTGTAGTAACATAATACAGTTGATTGAACTTTGGCTCTGCAGTCAGAGGATGCATATTTGAGTACTAGCTTTGCCGATTCTGCTTGCTTGATCTTGGGCAAGCTGTCTCACTTCTTTATTCCTCAGTTTACCCATTCGTAAAATAAAGAAGCTAGTTTAGAAGACTTCTAAAGTTCTATTCAGATCTAAATCTTTGACTTCCTATCCAACAAGTGATCGTCCAGCTTCAATCAAAACATACACTTATATGCTAAGTCTCAGGCTAAGTGCTGAGGAAAAAAAGACAAATGTGAACCAATTTTTGCCTTTAAGGAGCTTACATTCTAGCTGGAGGAGACAGTAGCATGTATATTAGTGGATACCAAGAGATTTGGCAATAAAAGGAAGTAAAACTTAAACTGAGCCTGTCAGGAAAGCAGCAAGGTGAAGAGAGGGTATCTTCCGGAGGTGACATCAGCCAATCCAAAAGGCCACAGACCTAGGAGATGGAAGGCAGGGCTTGAGAGACAATAAGAGAGCCAGTCTGACTAGACTCTAGGATGCATGAAGGGAAGTAATATATCACAAATCTGAGAAGGTCAGTTGAGTATAGGTCAGGAAAAGTTTTAAATGTCAAACAGGGAAATATACAGTTGATCCTAGAGATCATCCTAGAGATAATAGGAAGTGAGTGAAGATGGTTTGGTTTTTTATTTTGTTTGTTGCTGTTGTTTTGAAAAAGGAAATAATGTCAGGAAAATTTCCCTAGCAGGTAGAGGTGTCCAAATGTGAAATAAACTACCTCAAGAGAAGATGAGTGGCCCCCTAGCAGAATTTTGACACTCATAATGTATGTTTTAGTGGAGATTCCTTTCATGGATAGTTTAGACTAGGTGGTTACCAGGTTTCTTCCCAACTCATTCAATAATTTGTTGTGTACATTAGGACAAGGTCAAACCCATGCTTTAAGAATATCACTTTGTCATCTGTGGGGCAGAGAAATTTGAAACAGGGAGACCAATGAGAAAACTATAGCAGCAGTCCAGATGCTAGGTGAGGAAAATCTGAACTAGGACAATGGTCATGTCGGTGGGAAGGAGAAGACATATACAAAGGGATGGAAGTAGGAACAAGATCTCACCACACAGTCCACTATTTCCCGGAGCAGCTTATTCTACCTTTGATTAATTCAAATGGTTA
Organism: Myrmecobius fasciatus; assembly: GCA_023553655.1. Classification (NCBI taxonomy): domain Eukaryota; kingdom Metazoa; phylum Chordata; class Mammalia; order Dasyuromorphia; family Myrmecobiidae; genus Myrmecobius; species Myrmecobius fasciatus. The sequence continues at coordinate 109,053 of JAJPUD010001153.1, forward strand.
GGAAGACTTTCCTTACATAAAAATGCCTCTTGGCCATCTGCACCCACTGGAGAGGTCAGAACCACACTGGAAATGCCCCCTGAGAAACAGCCAGGATGCAAAGGTCAGCCAAGATTTGAAGAGACAAGCCCCTGTAGGAAGTCTCTCCTAGGGTGACAGATTAGGATACTGAATTATCTCTCTCCTCTCTCCTTTCCTTTCCTCCCACTCCCTGCTGGGTAGACTCCTCTGATCTCCGGAGGCATCTACTAATTAGCAGCTCCAAATTGGATAGCCAGGGTGGCAGGGAGGAGCTACCTAACCTTTCTAGCAGGACAGCCTGGGGATGGGAAAGGGTAGCAGGAAGATTCATAGAACCACAAAATAAAAGGATTTAGAGCTCAATTCACCTAGTTCAATTCTTTCACTTTACAGATGAGGAAACTGAGGTCCAGAAGAGTTAAATGACTTCCTGAGATCACAGAGCTAATGAGGCTATGTAGTGTACCAGAAAGATCATTTTGTGCCCTCTTCTGTGAACTGAGAGGGTTATGTTTTCAAGACTTAATCTAGAACTCCATGAAGGCCAGATAAGTACGTAGACCATTTATGATTTCACTGGGCAGATGGAGTTTCTAGATGAGGAAACTCTACTTATGCATGTCATCACCTTTTCTGCAACTTATAGCTTTAGAAAGTTGCCTAAAGTATTGCAAGTTAAGTGATTTGCCCAGAATCCAGGTCTCCCTGGCTCAAAGACAGACTCACACCTTATTATACTTCATTTTGCTATCAGATACTTACAGATTCTGCTCTCTCTACAAAGCAGAATCTTCTGAGATATGAATTTAGGACAGAGCCCAAGACAGCAGCACTAGCAGTGAGAAGCTAGAAAGCAGGACTGATGGCAACTCTATGGGGTTTGCTGCTATGGTTCTTTGGGATAAAGCATTCATGGGTGATGGAACTGATATCCTTTCCCTTCCCATCAGGTATTACCCTCTGGGCAATACAGAACTGGACAGTATATTGACACTGCATTGGTAGCTCTATGGGAAGCAAGAATAGGAAGGGGCACAGAAATTCCTTTTGGGGAATCATGCTTCTTTCCATAGTACCACTGTGGCTGTGTCTATATTTCAAAGTTATAGAGAACAATAGGTTGTCTCACCTGCAAGTAACTAAGCTCAGTACTCTGCACTTCATAGGTCCTGAATGATCCTCTCCCTCTTCCTCTCCTCCCTCTCCTTTTCCCTATTTCCCTCTTTTTCTCCCTCCCTTTCCCTTTCCCTATTTCCGTCTCTCTATCCCTCCCTTTCTCTCTCTCTCTCTCTCTCTCTCTCTCTCTCTCTCTCTCTCTCTCTCTCTCTCTCTCTCTCTCTCTGTCTCTTTGTCTCTGTCTAATTCTGTTTCTGCCTGACTCTCTCTCTCCCTCTTCTACTCTCCTCCTCTCTCCTCTCTCCCCTCTCTTCCCCCCTTTCTCTCTCTCCATTTTCCCATCATATCTTAAAAGAAATAACTCTCTAGGAAGGGAAGGCTAGAGGAAAACTTCAGAAATGAAGATTAAAAAAATAATCAGATAAGGGAATTATTCTGTGAGAAAGTAAAGGAAAGGGAAATGAATGTTCCTGATAGGAGGTCTATGGAAGGCTTTATGAAGATGATCTTTGAGTTAGACATAAAAGAATGGCAAGGAATTCGGCAGGTAAAAGGAAACTTAGGAAGCAAAAAAAAAAAAAAAAAAAAACCAAAGGTCATGGGTCTATGCCAGGATAATAGAGCAGAGGAGCTGTAGGAGAAACAGCAAGACATAAACCTTAAAAAGTAGAATGATCCCAAATTAAGGATGGTCATGGATTTGAGGCAGAAAATTTTTAACTTTAGCTGGCAGTGTGATCTTAGACTAGAGGTCCCAACAAGAGAAGAGGCTCTCTTAACTCCAACAGACCCAGATTCATTCTATAAGCCTAACTCCAAAGAAAAAGGTCAAATCTCCCCCTCTCTGTTTCTATTATCTTCCTCCCTCCCTACTTCCTTTTCTGTTTGTTTCTGTCTCTGTCTGTCATTATGCCCCTACCCAAGACTTAGGTATAGTTCATGTCTAGGGTGTCTGCAAACTGTGGGCAACAATCCCTTTTGAAAGAGGTATTTAAAGTGCAATAAGGACATCAGGCTTAGGATAACTACTTATTTCTACCACCACAGAAAATGCTTAAGATTCAAATGACTCACAGACATTTGGTAGCACAGACAGAAAACATAAAGCATCTCAAATGGCCCATTACACTCATTATACTCCCCCAGAAATATAAAGGCCTTTTGAGGGACTACTAAGCAGGTATTTCACATTCACCTCAGACCTGCACTGTCTGAACAATTCATAAGGTCAGGATCTTCTGGTCATTCAAGGCCTAGCTTGAACTTTCCTTTTTTTTTTAATTTAATTTTTTTCCAGCTAACAAAAAAAAAAAAAAAATATGTTCTGTCCCTCTCACTTCCCTCTCCTCTTCCTCATTGGATTAGAAAAGAAAAAAGAAAGAAAACTCTTGTAACAAATATGCATAGTCATGTAAACTAATTCCCACATTAGCCATGTTTTTTTTAAATATTCATGTCTCAGTTTGAATCCTGATTCCATCACCTCTCTGTCATGAGATGGGTAGCATGTTTTATCATAGATCCTCTGGAATTGTGGTTGGACATTGCATTGATCAGAGTTCTTCTTCATTTGTTCTAGCACAAAAATATTCCATTACATTCATATATCATAATTCATTCAGCCATTCTCCACTTGATGGAGACATTTTTAGTTTCCAGTTCTTTTTATCACAAAGAGAACTACTATATCTATTTGTGTATTTATGTGTCCTTTGCCTTTTAATCTCTTTGGAGCGTAGATCATATAGCAATATTACTGTATCAAAAGGGATGTACAGTTTAATAATGTTTTGAAAATAGTTTCATAATGGGGCAGTGAGGTCTTCCTTCCAGGGGTGGAGCCATGGTGGCGGAGATCAGACAGGAGTCTCTGTAACCTCCTCTAACCTTCCCTCAAACCAACAACATATGAAGCCTTTAGACTGATTTTGAAGCAAAAAAATCCACAATATCTGGAGGACAACACGATTCTAGAAGAAGATACTCTGGAAGAACCTGAAAACAGGTCTGTTTTAATTGGGCAGGGGGGTGGTCTGCTGAACCCAGACTGCAGCACAGGGAGACCGGGGCAAGGAGCTGGAGCAGGGAGCTGGAACAGGAGTCAGAACAGGAGTGGGAGCGTTGTGCTTTTCACACACCTGGGAGTCTTCTGGGGGCCTCTTGGGCCAATCTGTCCTGATTGTGGGCAGGTGGTTTGGAGGGTCTGCCTTTTGTAAGGGGTAGATTGTGAACCACTGAACCCCTGATGAGCATCGGACCTAGCTGCCATTACACAACACCCTAGGGTGATCAATCAATCAACAGGACTGATCAGCACCAGAAATAATTCAATCAGCGGAGCTGCCAAGTACCTGACATAATTCAATCAGCAGAACTGCCCAGTTCCTGAAATAACTCAATCAGCAAAACTGCCCCAGGGCAAATAAAAGCAGCTGTCCCACCTTTGCCTTAAACAGACCTCACACCTTTAATAAAAATGAATAAAAAACCAAAAAGAGCTCTCACCATAGACAACTTTTATGGAGAGAGGGAAGAACAGACCTCAAATCCTGAGGCCCCTAAAGGTAAAGCAACTTCAGAAAAAGCCCCAAAGAGAGACATAAACTGGTCTCCATGTCACAAGGCTTTCTTTGAAGATTACATAAAGGATCTTAAAAGAGAGTTAGAAGAAACATGGGGAAACAAAATGAGATCACTTCAAAATAAAATAGAAAAAATGGAAAAAGAATGCAAAGAACAAAAAAATGTAATTGGTCAATTGCAAAAGGAACTAAAAACAGTAACTGAAGAAAATAAGACATTAAAAATTAGAATCGAACAATTGGAAATGAATGACTCATCAAGACTTCAAGAATCAGTCAAACAAAAACAAAAAAATGAAAAGATAGAGAAAAACATGAAATATCTCCTAAGAAAAACAACTGACCTGGAAAATAGATCTAGGAGAGACAATCTAAGGATTATAGGGCTTCCTGAAAGCCATGATGAAAAAAAGAACCTAAACACTATCTTCCAGGAAATCATAAAAGAAAACTGCCCTGATATTTTAGACCCAGAAGGCAAAATACTCCTTGAAACAATCCACTGATCACCTCCTGAAAGAAACCCAAAAATTAAGCCCCCCAGAAATATCGTGGCTAAATTCCAGAACTATCATACCAAGGAAAAGATATTACAAGAAGCCAGAAAGAAACAATTTAAATATCAGGGAGCCACAATTAGGATCACACAGGACCTAGCAGCTTCTACTTTGAAGGATCGAAGGGCCTGGAATCAGATATTCCCAAGGGCAAAGGAACTTGGATTACAGCCAAGAATAAGTTACCCAGCTAGAATGAGCATTATCTTCCAGGGAAGACGATGGTCATTCAATGATATAGGAGAATTTCACCTATTTCTACTGAAAAGACCAGAACTGAACAAAAATTTGATCTACAAACACAGAACACAAGAGAAACATAAAAAGGTAACAAGGGGAAAAAAAACACTTGAGAACTATATTTATGTTATAGATACTTATAGAATGAGGGTTGATTTTATGAATCTATTATTACATTATGATTATGATATGATTACTGTGATTTTATGATTATTATGATATGATTATTGTGATTTTATGATTATTATGATATGATAAACTGAAAAAGAAATTAGAGGTAGAAAAGGGATAACACTGGAAGAAGAGGAAAAGGAGGTAAAATAAGGGAAATTGTATCACATGTAGAGGCAAAGAAAACCTATAATGATTGAGGGGAAAAAAGGGAGGGGAATGAGAATTGGGTTAATCTCCATCTCATCAGATTTGGCTCTGAGGGAATAATAGACGTACTTATAAGGAAACAAGAGGGGAAGGGGGAAAGGGGGGGTGGGTGGGGCTCTAAAGGGCAAGGATTGTTTGAGGGAAGTGGTTATCAAAAGCAAAATAGTAGGAAGGAGGGAAAGGGGATAAGAAAGAGAAAAGCATAAGCTAGGGTAAATAAAATGGCAGGAGATACAGAATTAGTTATTTTAACTGTAAATGTGAATGGAATGAACTCTCCCTTAAAGCAGAAGTAGATAGCAGACTGGATTAAAAACCAGAATCCAACAATATGTTGTATACAAGAAACACATCTAAAACATAGAGATACATACAGGGTGAAGGTAAAAGGCTGGAGCAGAATCTATTATGCTTCAGGTAAACAAAAAAAAAGCAGGGGTAGCAATACTGATCTCAGACCAAGTAAAAGCAAAGATAGACTTAATTAAAAGAGACAAAGAAGGAAATTATATCTTCCTGAAGGGTACCATAGATGATGAAGCAATATCAATACTAAACATATATGCACCAAGTGGTATAGCATGGAAATTCCTAGAGGAAAAGTTCAGAGAGATGCAAGAAGAAATAGACAGCAAAACTATAATAGTGGGGGATCTCAACCTCCCTCTCTCAGAACTTGATAAATCAAACCACAAAATAAATAAGAAAGAAGTTAAGGAGGTAAACAAAATGTTAGAAAAGTTAGGTATGATAGATCTTTGGAGGAAATTAAATGGAGATAGAAAGGAGTTTACTTTTTTCTCAGCAGTCCATGGAACTTATACAAAAATTGACCATGTGTTAGGACACAAAACCTCAAAATCAAATGCAGGAAGGCAGAAATAATAAATGTATTTTTTTCAGATCATGATGGAATAAAAATCACATGCAACATAAGGCCAGGAGAAAATAGTCCAAAAACCAGTTGGAAACTAAATAATTTTATCCTAAAGAATGAATGGGTGAAACAGCAAATTACAGACACAATTACTAATTTCATCCAAGAGAATGACAATAATGAAACAACCTACCAAAATTTGTGGGATACAGCCAAAGCGGTAATAAGGGGAAATTTTATATCTCTAGATGCTTATTTGCATAAAATAGAGAAAGAGAAAATCAATGAATTGGGCTTGCAACTAAAAAAGCTAGAGAAAGAACAAATTAAAAAACCCCAATCAAATACCAAACTTGAAATCCTAAAAATAAAAGGAGAGATTAGTAAAATTGAAAGTAAAAAAACCATTGAATTAAATAAAACTAAAAGTTGGTTTTATGAAAAAACCAACAAAATAGATAAACCTCTAGTTAATTTAATTGTAAAAAGAAAAGGGGAAAATCAAATTGTTAGTCTCAAAAATGAAAAGGGAGAACTTTCCACCAATGAAGAGGAAATTAGAGCAATAATCAGGAGTTACTTTGCCCAACTATATGCCAATAAATTTGATAACCTAAGTGAAATGGAGGAATATCTACAAAAATATAGATTGCCCAGATTAACAGAAGAGGAAATAAATTACTTAAATAATCCCATTTTAGAAAAAGAAATAGAACAAGTCATTAATCAACTCCCTAAGAAAAAATCCTTAGGACCAGATGGATTTACATGTGAATTCTACCAAACATTTAAAGAACAGTTAACTCCAATATTATATAAACTATTTGAAAAAATAGGGAATGAAGGACTCCTACCAAACTCCTTTTATGATACAGACATGGTACTGATACCTAAACCAGGTAAAACAAAAACAGAGAAAGAAAATTATAGACCAATCTCCTTAATGAATATTGATGCAAAAATCTTAAATAAAATATTAGCAAAGAGATTACAGAAAATCATTCCCAGAATAATACACCATGACCAAGTAGGATTTATACCAGGAATGCAGGGATGGTTCAATATTAGGAAAACTATTAACATAATTGACTATATTAATAACCAAATTAACAAAAAACATGATAATCTCAATAGATGCAGAAAAAGCATTTGATAAAATCCAACATCCATTCCTATTAAAAACATTAGAGAGTATAGAAATTAATGGACTTTTCCTTAAAATAGTCGGTAGCATCTATTTAAAACCATCAGCTAGCATCATATGTAATGGTGATAAACTGGAACCATTCCCAATAAGATCAGGGGTGAAACAAGGTTGCCCACTATCACCATTACTATTCAATATTGTATTAGAAATGCTAGCCTTGGCAATAAGACAAGAAAAAGAGATTAAAGGAATTAGAGTAGGTCATGAGGAAACCAAATTATCACTCTTTGCAGATGATATGATGGTCTACTTAGAGAACCCTAGAGAATCAACTAAAAAACTATTAGAATTAATCCACAACTTTAGCAAAGTTGCAGGATACAAAATAAATCCACATAAATCATCAGCATTTTTATACATCACCAACAAAATGCAACAGCAAGAGATACAAAGAGAAATTCCATTCAAAATAACTATCGAGAGTATAAAATATTTGGGAATATATCTGCCAAGGGAAAGTCAGGATCTATATGAGCAAAACTACAAAACACTCTTCACACAAATAAAATCAGATCTAAACAATTGGAAAAACATCAAGTGCTCTTGGATAGGTTGAGCGAATATCATAAAGATGGCAATACTACCTAAACTAATCTATCTATTTAGTGCTATACCAATCAAACTCCCAAGAGATTATTTAACTGACCTAGAAAAAATAACAACAAAATTCATCTGGAAAAACAAAAGGTCAAGAATTTCAAGGGAATTAATGAAAAAAAATGCAAATGAGGGTGGCCTAGCTGCACCAGATCTAAAACTATATTATAAAGCAGTGGTCACCAAAACCATTTGGTACTGGATAAGAAATAGAGTAGTGGATCAGTGCAATAGGTTAGGTTCACAGGACAAAATACTCAATGACAATAGTAATCTAGTGTTTGATAAACCCAAAGACCCCAGTTTTTGGGATAAAAACTCACTATTTGACAAAAACTGCTGGGATAATTGGAAACTAGTATGGAAGCAATTTGGCATTGACCCACACCTAACACCATAGATAAGGTCAAAATGGATTCATGATCTAGGTATAAAGAATGATATTATAAACAAATTAGAACAATGTAGGATGGTTTACCTCTCAGACCTGTGGAGGGGGAAGGAATTTGTGACCAAAGAAGAACTAGAGGTTCTCATTAATCACAAAATAGATGTTTGACTATATCAAGTTAAAAAGTTTTTGTACAAACAAAATGAATGCAGACAAGATTAGAAGGGTAGCAGTAAACTGGGAAAATATTTTCACATCCAAAGGTTCTGATAAAGGCCTCATTTCTAAAATATATCGAGAATTGACTCAAATATATAAGAATTCAAGCCATTCTCCAATTGATAAATGGTCAAAAGATATGAACAGACAATTTTCAGATGAAGAAATTGAAACTATTTCTGGTCACATGAAAAGGTGCTCCAAGTCACTATTGATCAGAGAAATGCAAATTAAGACAACTCTGAGATACCACTACACACCTGTCA
>JAJPUD010001153.1:122008-214545 GCA_023553655.1 Myrmecobius fasciatus
TCTCTCTCTCTCTCTCTCTCTCTCTCTCTCTCTCTCTCTCTCTCTCTTCCTCTCTCTCTCTCTCTCTCTCTCTCTCTCTCTCTCTCTCTCTCTGTATTATGCATACACAGGAAATGTTTAATAGTTGGCTCTTGGGGAAGATTGGGTGGGAGCCTTTTGAACTTAATTTGCATCATTAACAATTTTTTCCATCTATTGTTTAAGTCTAGATGATTAAAAAAAAAACAATAAACAAAGCCTTAATGGGTAGCATTTGCCAGTTTCTGGGCTGTAAATGTTCACATTGGAAACTTAACAATCAGCTCTTCCAAGTTATTACAAGGTGATTCCAGCACACCTCTGTATATGTATACATCTATGTGTATGTAAAAGGTGAAGGGATGGAGGGAAGGGCATGAAATAATACGAAAGAATGATGATGAAGACCGGTAAGAGCAATCTCACAAAGACAAAAGACCTCCATGAGCTGAAACTGGGGATTAAGAGATCATCTAAGGATAACAAAAAGGTAATTTTAAAAAATTATATTAAGGTAAGACAAGAACAAGAAGAAGATAAGTTCACCACTTGGGGCATTTGGCAAAAGGTTAAAAAATGACAAATAAAAATCAAAATGGAAGAAAGTAATGGTGTAGGGGAAGAGCACCAACTAAGTGAGTAATCTGGGCCAAATCACAAACTCTCCAACTTCCAGCTTTCTCCTCCATCAAATGTGGGAATAGAAAAGATCATCTTTTCTAGAATGGAGCATTGATAGGATCAGTGTCAATCAGGAACACTTCAGGAAAATACTCTCATATTTTTATCCTTGAGTTCTTTGCCTCAGCTGACCTGAAGGAGGAGTGGAGACCTAACTTCTTTAATCTTTCCCAGCCTCTGACTCTTAAAGGAACAAATAGCTTTCTTCTTCCTGGAAATCCTTCTCTGGGGAAAGAATGACAACTAATTATCCAACTGTCCTTGTCTTTGCTCCACTCAGAGCCCAGTTCTGGCTGCTTAGCACCTTCCTAAAACTCAGCAGCCTCTCCACAAGGAACAAGGCATCAGACACTCAACAGGGATCCCATGAGGGCAAAAGCCAATCAAGAACTCCCAGGAAAGGTCCAGAGGGATACCCTTAGAGATAACTCTCTAAAGGATAAATCTTCCTACACTGGTGCAGTCTCTTTCCCTCAGGCCTGAAATATAATCCTCCTTACCTCTACCTTTTGGAATCCCTGGTTTCATAAAAACTCAGCTCAAATACTACCTATCTCATGAGATTGCTCCTGATTTCCCCAGCTATTGGTACCTCTCCCCAAAATTCTCTTGTGTTTACTTTGAATATAGTTATGCATGCTAACTCCCTTATGGAATATAAGTCCCTTGAGGCTAAGGAATATTTTCATGTTCATCTAAGGTACTGAGAATATAAAGGCAAAACATCCATTTTAATGTAGAAATTAAATTCCATATTCAGCTCCCTCCATAGAAACAAAACCAAACCACCATTCCTCCCAAAAAGAAATGGTGTGAAAGAGGAAAAGACTAGTTAAGATATTTTGCTAAATTTTTAAAATGTAATTCTTTATAATCGGTTAAGAGAACATGGACCCCAGAGAACCAGTATGTTAATTCAATTCAATTCAATAGGCATTCATTGAGTGCCTACTATGAGCGAGACATAGCACTAGATGCTAGAGCTATAAAGAAAAATGAAAAACCATAAAGAAAAATAAGGGAGGAAAGAGGAAGAGATTACTACCGAACGTTCCTTATTTCATTCCAAACCCAATGTGGTTCTCTGCAGGGAACTTGAAAATGTTTTTCCTTAGAGAGAGACTGTCTCCTGCTCATAAATCTTCCTTATTAGCAAAAACACCTAAGCCCTAGGTCTACTGGGAGTGATGGGGGGATATATTATTAACACCACCATCTTCAATTATCTATCTCGAGTTGTAAAGCAACAGACGATCGAAAATTCTTTTCCCATGGGAGGCAAAGAGCTCAGAGTTTCACAGGATGAAAATGATGTTTGGAGAAAAGGGACTCTGTGCTCCATTACCTATCCTGTTAGAATGGGAACAGGGAGAGAACAGGGTGGCAGAGGGGAGAAAGAGTGGACCAGGTCTGAGTACAAGGCCTATCTCTGACACATACTGCTTATGGAAACCTGGAAAAACCATTTCAAGATTATAAATCACACAATTGTCAATTTGCTCAGTAGAGGGAAGCCCTATACTGAAGGAAACAACAAAGAGAATCTCTTTACTTCAATATAGGCTCATAATTTTATCAGTGTGGGAACTGCCCCCACTAACTCAGATTGCAACCCTCTGCACCTTAATAAACAGCCTTCAGGAGCCTCTGCAGCAAAAATAAAACAAAGCAACAAATCAAAACAACCCTTCGTGACTTGATAGCCATCTGGTGATGATCCTTTATGAACTTAGTTATGCTGGCACTTGGATGATAAATGCCACTGAGCTCATGCTTAAAGTTTATGCTGCACTGGGGTGGCCTTCCAGGAACCAAGGTGACCTTCGTGCTGTGATCTGATGGCAGGGAAGAGCATCAGTAAAAACACTCAGGGCAGGGAACTGTCTTTTGCCTCTTTATGGATCCCCATTGCTTAGCACAGATTCTGATACACAGTAGGCACTTATTAAATACTCAATCTTTTCCCCTCAAGGACTCTCCTGGCAATTTAATCAGATAAACCTATGGACCCCTTCTCAGAATTAGGCTTCTTAAAATTTATAATAGAAGGAAATGTTAAATGTCAGTTAAAGGATGGTGAAAATAAGAATGCAACTTTTTCATAGACCCCATTTTGAGAACTCCTGTCGTGGGCCAAGCCATCTCTCATTGATTCTACATCAGCCCCATGGAGAAGGAAAGCAGTCATTATCCCTATTCTACAAGTGGAGAAAAAGACCCAAAGAGACTGGCTCACTTGATGAAGATCAAACATATAAGACCCTGACATGACAGGCATAATAATTCAAACTTTTCTATCAGTTTACAGGTGATTCTTTGCCATCAAAAAGGGCAGGACTTATTGATTAAAGAAATGCAAATTAAAACAACTCTGAGGCACACCTGTCAGATTAGCTAAGCCAGCAGGAAAAGATAATGATAAATGTTGAAGGGGATGTGGGAAAATCACTAATGCATTATAGCTGGAATTGTGAACTGATCCAGCCATTCTGAAGAACAATTTGGAATTGTGCCCAAATAGTATAAAACTGTGAATTTCTTTTGATCTAGCAGTGTCCCTACTAGAGATCTATCCCAAAAAGATCATAAAAGAAGAGAAATGACCCACATGTGCAAAAATGTAGCAACTTTTTGTGGTGGCAAAAAATTGGAAAATGAGTGGATACCCACCAATTGGAAAATGGCTGAATAAGTTATGACATATGAATGTAATGGAATATTATTGTTCTATAAGAAGTGATGAGCAGGCTGATTTCAAAAAAGCCTGGAAAGATTTACATGGACTGATGCTTGGTGAAATAAGCAGAACCAGGAGAACATTGTATATAGTAACAGTAAGATTATGTGATGATCAACTACAATAGACTTAGCTCTTCCCAGCAATACAGTGATCCAAGAAAATGCCCATAGAATTGGGATAGAAAATGTCATCTGCATCCAGAGAAAAGTACAGAGACCAAATGCAGATTGAAGTATGTCATTTTCACTTTTTTGTTTGCTTTTTTTTCTCTCATGGTTTTTTCCCTTTTGTTCTTATTTTCCTTCACAACATGATTAACATGGAAATAGATTTAAAATGAATATGCATGTATAATCTATATCAGATTGCTTGCTGTCTTGAGGAGGTAAGGGAGGGAGGAGAAAAAGTTTGCAACACAAAACCTTAGAGAAATAAAAATCTTTACATGTAATTAAAAAATAAAATACTATTTTTTTTTAGAAAAGAGGAAGGAGGACAGCATAGAAGTCACATTCAGGCATCCATCCAAGTAGGCACGGTCTGCTTTAATTTCTTTGTCCTTGGACCCAGAAAGTGCCAATGTGCTTTTCTCACCCATTTTTGCAGCCATCTAGCTCCTTTGATAAATGACATGCATATTGTTATAACTATATATGGAACTTTATTTCATAGCTAGAGCAGGAGAAAGCAATTTGAAAATCATCAATGCCTTGTTTATATTTTTATGTGAATGGTTTCCATTTGTTCCTATTAAGTAAGCTCTTTTGCATCTTGATTATAAATATCAGTTAAAAAAAATAGTGTGATCTGAATCTAGGTCCCTACCATGAAATGCAAGATGTGCAATTCCATTAGGCCTTTGAAAATCTAAACACACTGTCCCTGGCTCAAAAACTCATGCTTTAATTAAAATGAAACATCTGACTTAAAGCCAAAAGTAATTGGTCTTGCCAATAAAAATGTAAACAGAGGTCTAACCCATGAATTTATCAATTTCTCTTTTCCTTCTGAGGACTTTAAACTGCTGTTAACATGAACTGCATACAGTGTAAAATAATTGTGTTTCATCATTAAGAGCCTCTAACCTGGCCTCTGAACCCTAAAACACATAGTTCTATTCTCAGTGGAATCCCTCCATTTCATCTAGCAAAAAGTGTTGATCAGCACAATTAGACATGGAAAAGATCCAATGAAGGCAGCAAGAGCTTTGAATCTGTCAGCTATTGCAGTAATTGTCTTGGCTGAAAAAGTAGCTATGCTTTCTTTTTTTGTGAGGGGCTTTGAAGGTAAGAGTCCCCCAGCACATTCACATGAAGGCTGCCTATTTTTATGTTTAAAGAATTAAGATCAGCTCAATTCTGATGAACATGACTCTTTCCAACAATGAGATATTTGATGCCAGTTCCAATGATCTTGTGATGAAGAGAGCCATCTACACCCAGAGAGGACTGTAGGAACTGAATGTGGATCACAACATAATAATCTCTCTTTTTGTTGTTGTTCGCTTGCAATTTATTTTCTTACTCATTTGCTTTCTTTTTTTATCTGATTTCTCTTGTGCAGCAAGAATTATATAAATATGTCTATACATATTGGATTTAACATATATCTTAACATGTTTAACATATATTGAATTGCTTGCCATTTAGGGGAGGGATGGGGGAAAAGGAGAAAATCTGAAACACAAGGCTATGCAAGAGTCGATGTTGTCAAATTATCCATGCATATGTTTTGAAAATAAAAAGCTTTATAAAAAAGAGAGAGAGAGAATTAAGATCAGCACCAGTGAAACAGGCAAGAGCTCTTAACAAAGTGTAGGAAAAATAGAATTACCAGATCACAAAATCTCAAAATTGGAAGGGACTTCCAACTCATATCTTCACTCTGCAATATCCCCAACAAAGGGTCATCCAACCTCTCCCCAATGACATCATTTGAGTTGAAGTGGAATTAGGTAAAAAATAAAACCAAGTTCAAGAAAAGTTTAAGGAAATTCACAAATGTTAGCTCTGAGTTATTATTATAGACTAAGGAGGTGGCATGGTGGCATGTAGAAAGTCTGGGACTGAGAGTCAGAAAGGCAGATATTATTCCCAGACACTGACTGTCATAATTACCTTGGATAAATCACATCCTCAATTTTCTTCTCCATAACTGAAGGAGTCAGTGCAATTTAGCTCCCTTCTAGTTTGAATATTGATATTTAAAGCACATCATCTAAGTTTTGAAGTTGTGATTGCTTTGGGAAACTTAATGTGTCCTCCATCAGTTACTACTTAATCTCTATCAGAGAGCCTAATGAATAGGATGGATCACCCAACTGATTAAGCCATGGAGTTTTTTCTGAAGTTCTCTTTATGGTTCTCTTGCTACCATATGATTGCTATTGAATGCATGGAAGCTTTGAAATGGTCTCCAGAAACATGAGAAATAAAAGTGAGATAATAGCCATGGTATGCCTATCCAACGATGCTGAAATGTTTCCCAACTAAAACTCTCATCTGAAGTTATAATGATCAGAACAGAAAAGTGCTACATGTCAAACAGATCTCGGGCTCCCAAAATGTCTCCTGGATCCCTGAGTCAGACATTATTCCATACCTGAAGACACAGTTCTGGGATAACTGAAGATTTATGTGTGTTATTGATTTCCAGGACTTAGGAAGTGTTCTTGGCTACTAAATTAATTCTCCTGGCTTTTCCCTGACTGTTTAAAAAGAATAGAAAATCTGTCTCCTACTTCTGGCTTTGAAAACCCTCTCTAAGCTAATATTATCTATCTCTGGAAAACACATTCTTCTCCTTCATCAGTCCAGCCTTGTTCCCTACTCTAAACTAGACAGGTATTTGATGAATGATAGCTCAGCCTGCCACTAATATTCAGTTTGTCTGAAGGTGGACTCCTTTGGTTCTGAATTCTCAGGCATTCCATGATGTATGACAGATGAGCTGGGAGAATGAACTCCAGGCCCTGTTGATATTCTGCTTGTCAACAGCACAACTGCAAAAATATTTTCTCTGTTATCTGTAAGCTCACACTCTGAGTGACTGCAACAGATCTTGGCAATCTTTGCTCTGGTTCAGTCAGTTGACCTGGGTTCAAAACTCACTTCTGTATCTAGGTGGTCCGGATTAAGTAGACTAAACCTCCCTTAACCAATTTCCTCATCTGTCAAATGAGGGATTTAATCTAGAAGGTTTATGAGATCTCTTCTTGCTCTAGATGCAGGAGCCCATACAAAATCACAGAATCAGAGAATTTTAGAACTTAAGTAATCATCAAGTACAACCCCAAACTGAAAAAGTGTTCCCCTTACCATTCTATAATGGACTAGACAAGTGATCATCCAACCTCTGCTTGAAGCCCATCAGCAATGTGGGAAATCCCACTATCTTGAGGAGTGGCCCCTTACACTTTGGATAGCCCTCATTTTTAGGAAGTTTCTCATGACGTCCTGCCTAAATAATGTCGAATCTGCTCCTGATTCTACCCACTAGAGCCAAATATAATAAATTTAATCTTTCTTCTACAAAATAATCCTTCAAAGTGCATATTTAACCAAACTGGATTACTCTCTGTCTAGGGGAGGGGAGAGAGAGGGAGTAAAATTTGGAACACAAGTCTTTACAAGGATGAGTGTTTAAAACTATCTTTGCATGTATTTTGAAAAAATAAAAAATAAAAAGCTAAAAAAATCCTTCAAATCTTTAAAAAAAATTTTCCAGGGCAGCTAGATGGCTCAGTGGATAGAGCACCAGCCCTGAAGTCAGGAAGACCTGAGTTCAAATTTGATCTCAGATACTTAACATTCCCTAGCTGTGTGACCCTAGGCAAGTCACTTAACCTCAATTGCCTCAGCAAAAAGCAAAAAAAAAAATTCCAATTATATGTAAAACAATTTTTAACTTTTTTTTAGTTTGAGTTTCACATGTTCTCACTTCCTGAGACAAAAAATAATTTGATAGGCTATACATATGAAATCATGCAAAACATATCAAATTCTTTTGAATACAACTATGTTCCCTTGAGTCTCCAGACCAAACATCCTCAGGTCCTTCAAAAGTTCTCATTGAGCATGAATACAAGGTTCATCCTCCTGGCCATTCTACTCTGTCTGAATGTTCTTCATTTTATTCTTATCTTTTCCACAATGTGGGGCTTCTTTTCCATAAAAAATAAACTCTGAGCCTAAGCTCACCTTTTATAGCTACTATAAAATGATTCATTCACTCATGATAGCTGGTACTCTTAACCATACCTCCCACTCTCCATCACCAATCTATTCCTGTTTTAGATACTCATAAGTTTCTTCTTAAGCAGCAGGCTGACCATCCCCCTCCCAGCAGCTGGTTCAACACACTTATCTCTTAAATACAGTTTGATGGTCCATCTAGGCCTGTCTTCTGCCTTCCTGATCAAGTTCAGGATCAAAAGATTGACTTGCACTGTGCAGAGTAAATGCCCAACAGGTTTGTTTCTTGCCTTCAGGGCTCAATTCCACCATAGCCAAAGTATCAACCAAAACTATACTGATCCTGGATTAAGTGTTTCTCTTGACTGATAACTACAAACTACAAACTACTTCACTTAGCTGTGAAATTGGGACAACATTCCTTGCACCATTAAAATAGCTTAAAGGAAGGGAAGCTAGATGGTACAGTGGATAGAGTGTCAACCCTGAAATCAGGAGAACCTGAGTTTAAATCCGGCTTCAGATAATACTTTCTACCTGTGTGACCCTGGGCAAGTCATTTAACCCCAATTGCCTCAGAAAAAAAATTAAATTAAAAAAAACCAGCTTAGAGGAGATTTCCAGCAATAACCCAGACTCACCCAAAAACCATTTAGAATCCTAAAATCTGGGAGAATTTTTATAGATTAAAATTATATTTCCTTTGAAGGGCCCCAAAAGGGGACAATTAATCAACAAGGATTTATTTGCTTGAATTTCTTTTTGATTTTATTTTGCTTGTTTGTTTATCAATTTATTTCTTTAGATACTGAGTTTCCCAATCTTAACCAGATTGAAAGGGCATCAACTACAAAGGAATCCAAACCAGAAGATTTCTAGTAAATATTTAAATAGTGACTCTCCTCTGGGAAAAAAAAAATACATATACATATATATACATACATACATACATACATACATACACACACACACATACACCACTTTTGGTATATGTGCTAAAAGGCACAATGGTTAGAGCACTGGCCCTCATGTCAGAAGGACCTGAGTTCAAATTCAGCCTCAGACACTTACTAGCTGTGTGACTCTGGGCAAGTCACTTAACCTCAAATGCCTCTTTAAAAAAAAAGTTAGCATTATCAACATTTTCTCCATTACTTTCTTAAATTTTGACAAAATGATAAATCAAGCTATCACTTGTAGTGTTTTCCAGTTTCTTAATGTAAAATGTTCATCCTGAAAATATAACAATTGAGAGCCATTAAGAAACTAGCTCCAGCCTACCCCTGCCCAACTTTCATTTCTGATCAGCTTAGAAGCTTTTGACCTCCACTTTTGACCTGGACCATTTAAGATACAATCCCTTGACATTTAGGAAGCTCCAAAGTGCACAGAGTTCCAGAGAGTCAGGAAGATCTGAGTTCAAATTTGAACTCTGAGATTTACTATTTAGGCAAGTTACTTATTTTCCTCATTTTCCTCAACTGTAAAATGGAAATTGTAATAATACCTGCTTTCCAGACTTGTGGCAAAAATAAAATGTCAACATCATTGTAAAATGCTGCAGTGTCTAGTACATAGTATGCAGAATACAGACACTAGTTGTTATTTATTATTATTATTAGGCAATCTGGTGGCTCCCCACCACTAGGGGCTCCTCCTACTGGTGCCAGACAAGGTTCAGAAACCTAATTGGCTTTAGCCCTGCAACTTAGAACTTTTGAACTTACTAGATCTATTGGTCATAGCTTCCCAAGTAGCAGGATTCATGAGAAGTACCCCACTATTCCCAGGTAACAAGTATTTATTAAGTTTATGCTATGTGTCATTTCCTAAAAATCTGAGAGACCCAGTACTTCCAGCTGTCCAGCTAAAACCCCAGGAAAAGGAAGTAAAACAAGATCCCTCAGATTGATTTAAAAAATTGATAAAGTAATTAAAGGAAGAGAACAGGAAAAAAATTACCAAAAAAAGTTAATTTGGAAAAAAGAAGCAATAGCAGAAAATAGAAACTGAATTATTTTTTAAATCAATGAAATTACAAAAAAAGTTAATTGGGAAAAAGAACCAATAGCAAAAAATAGAAACTGAATTATTTTTTTAAAAATCAATGAACATCCTAAGAAAGGTAATAGAAAATATAGAATTCAAAAATTCAAAGATTTAGAAAGAAAAGTTTATAAAATAGTCAAAACAGCAAATTCAGAAGAGCATATGATATTACTACAAACCAATGCAATGGACCTTGAAGAAAAAGCTAAATGAGGAAATCTAAGAATCACTGCTCTCCTGGGGGAGCGGGGGAAAACCATGATGAAGTAAAAAGATTGAATAGAATATTTCAAGATTCCCAAATATTCTGAAGTATTCCCTCAGAGGATAAAATATAGATCACAGAGTCCACAAGACTCCATCAGGAAGGATTCCCAAATTTAACTAATTCAGAAACATAATCACAAAACTCCAGACCTGTAATGGGATGAACAAAGATTGTCAGTCACCAGAAAAGATGGTTCACTTATCAAGAAAACACCAGACTGAATTGTCCATTTGATAAAGAACTTGAGACCCAAAGAGTCAGAGCTAACCAGTGACTAAGTTGGAGCTAGAGGCCAGTTATCCTAACTCAGAATTCAATGATCTTTCTACCATATTGTGATTCACCCTGGTAGATTTTCTCCCGCTGTTTATAACTGTTAATTAATTGGTCTCTTTTTCTGAGAGTTCCAGAAAAGGCAACATGTGCCATGGGAGTGGGGAGGAGGGTGTTGAACTTAGGCAGAAAACCTGAATTTCAATTTTAATTCCACTTCTTAATAACTGCAAGTAACTCCAACTCCTAGACTCGGTTTCCTTACTCAAGCATGCAATAATGAAAATAGCCAACAATGGGGACAGCTAGATGGTGCAGTGAATAAAGCACTAGTCGTGGAGCCAGGAGGTCCTGAGTTCAAGACCAGCACATTCCTAGACACAGCAATTCCTAACTGTGTGATCCTGGGCAAGTCACTTAAGCCCAATTGCCTTGCAAAAAAAAAAAAAAAGAGAGAGAGAGAGAAAATAGACAACATTTATATAGCTAAGTAAACACTTTATAAATATTATCCCATTTTACCCTCACAACAATCCTGAGAGGCAGGTGCTATTATCTCCAATTTGCCGATGAGAAAGCTGAGGGAAACAGAAATTAAGCAACTTGCTCAGTCACATAACTAGTTTAGTACCTGAGGCTAGCCCAGCAGGTAAATTGTGCGATAGATAGAATGTTGGACCTGGAATCAGGAAGACCTGAGTTCAAATCCAGTCTCAGATACTTGCTAGCTGTGATACTCAGCACAAGTTGCTTAACATCTCTCTACCTTGGTTTCCCATCAGTTAAAAAAAATTAGTAATAGCCCTAAACTACTGTGGGCTGTTGTGGGGATAAACTGAGATAATATTTGTAAATTGCTTTGCAAAATTTAAAGTGATAAGTAAATGCTGAATGTTATTATTGTGATCCATAAAATGGACTTTGGACTAGATGAGCTAAAATTCCTTCTAGCTCTAAATCCTGTGATCTATAGTTTTCATCTTGTTATTTGCATCAGCTGATGGAAGCCATTAAAATTCCTTCATCAATTATTATGGATTCTCAAACAATCTAAAGGGAAATTATCCCCATTTTTCTATTTTGGGCAAATACAACCATCATGAAATCCAAGACACTCAAGACTATCATCATAGAGAGCAACTATGTTAGTCCTCCATAAACTCTCAGATACAGATCCTTTGGCTTATTTTATTCCTCCCATTAGTAGATACTTAGATACTGCTTTCTTTAGTAAGGAAGGACCATAAGATAGGGAGAGAGTTAAGCGTCAGAAGGTCGCAACCAAGTCTTATGAAAATACTATTGGGTTCTGGAATCTTGTATTAATGAGTCTAATCTCAGCACAGATTGGCAAAGGAGGCAGTGAGTGAGCTAGAAAATATTGACTTTACACTTAGTTAAAAAAAAAGTAGATTGTCATCTACATGGAATTGTTTTAAAAGTATCAGAAAGACCTATCCTACTATTCTCCAGAATACCTCCCCTATTTTGTTTCCCTGTGCATGAAATTCTACTATGAGAGCTTTGTTCTTTTGAATTTACTTTTTTTAACATCAATTTTATTCTGAACAAACATCAAGTAAAATGGGAAATTTCATATAAATAGTAAAAGAGAAAAGGAGGACTGTACATGACACTTTAAATATCTATTGCTTAGAGATACTTTTTTAAAGTTTCAACTTGTACCTTTCAGAGTTATCCTGTTTGCTTTGACTTAACTCAAAGAAAGGTTATGTTCTCTGTGAAAATTTAAGTCTTCCAGAGAAAGCAGTTTTTAATAGAGGGGGAAGAAGAGTAGAAAAGAGAATAACTAGATATCTCCCAAAGATAGATATTCTTAACCCTTTCTGTTTTATGAAATCCTTTGGCAGTTAATGAATCTCTCCAAAGAATAATGGTTTTAAATGCTAAGAATTACAAATGAAACAGACTAATTACATGATCAATATTTTTAAACAAGTTTACAGACTCCAGATTTAGAACTTCTTTACTAGAAGAAAGACAAAGAAAAGGGAGTCTAAGAACATCAGAGATAAACTTTATTAACTTCCTAGCTTTGCCATGAGCCAGCTTTGGCACTGGGTACTCTTCCAACCAAGGAGTCCTGTTTCCTGGCCTGAAGCCGTAGGATATCTTCATACAACAGTACTAGAAGAAAAAATTGGTCCAGCCTACACAATGACTAAAGTAACCAATACCCCTTCTCTCCTAAGACTTTTCCCTTTTCTCCAACTCCAGAGTAAGGCTTTGTAGGGGAGGAATTTCAACTGAGGAAGAAATTTCTGCTCCCATCCATTGTTGTAAAATTCTCTGTGATCTTTCCATGGATTTTGATATTGAAGCCAGGCTTAGAGGAAGACTCTCCAGCACAAGATAAGGAAGAGAGAGTTGGAAATTAATCTCTCTAAAGGTAATAGATGATATCAACATCACTAACTCTCATTATCAAGCACCATTTGGATGTTCATGATTTCTTCCAGTGCCCATAATGGCGAAAGGAAGATAGAAAATAATAGCAGCCCTGCCTGCTAGGTAGAAATGTCATTATTACCTTTAGTCTGAAGAATCACTTTTACTATATAAAGTTCCTACAGGAAAAGACCTTTTTTAAACTTTTACAAGGACTAGCCAGAAGTGAGAGGATAATGCAAAGCTGGGGAAAGGTAATTTGAAGTCAGTTATTAACTAGCATACTGGTTATTTGATTGTTATTATTTTTAATAGCAATAACAGCACAGTAATAATTTCATTTATAAACATTCTCTCTCTCTCTCTCTCTCTCTCTCTCTCTCACACACACACACACACACACACACACACACACACACACAAACACACACACCAGCAGAGCCTTCTTGAGGACTTTCTCAATAGGATCCTAGGATTCAGCCCAAGGATCATTTCAGAGTTGGTCAAATACTTAAAAACGACTCATCCCTGATTGAAAGGGATTCAAAAGTACTAAAGATCATTCCAAGTATCCACAGAAGCTCATTGACTTCTAGTCTGGGAAATTTATTTCTTAACCAAAAACTAGCCATAGTTGCCAAGAATTCCTTAAAATTTAATGCAAATTTTGTGTGTGTGTGTGTGTGTGTGTGTGTGTGTGTGTGTGTGTGTGTGTAATAAAAAACAAACTACGGAAACTCAGAAGTGTCATTCTAGCTTAAGATAGTCATATGACTAAGATTTAGCTTGTGACTTACTTGAACCCTCTAACCACTTTCTGTCACTCTTCTCCATCTTGGATTGCTGTCTCTGGCTATTTTTTCACAAGTATGAATCATAGGATCATATGTTAGAGCTGGAAGAGATCTTAGAGGCCATTAAGCCAAATTCCCTTATTTTACATGTTAGGAAACTGAAGTCCAGAGAAGTAACTTGCTTTGAGTCATATGGACAGTGAGAATCCCTAGTGAGATTTGAACCTGTTCTTGCCGGCTCTAACTTCAGTACTCTGTCTATTACACTACACTGCCTTTTACACTTACTCTAATGAATCTTTTTTTTCTGGTGTGTGTTTTTCTGGCATAGGAAATTCAAACATTGGCCTTTGGATCCCCAGATTTACTCCAAACAATGGGTCTGTTTCATATGCATGTGCAATTTGCCGGAGATGCCAGTGAATTGGATCCAGAATGTGTTAGCTCAGTGAAGATGGCTGGTGGGAGGAAGTGGGACCAAACAGAAGTGATGTTTTCATTATTTCATGAAAAGAATCAAAGGAAATGGAGTGTTAGGTGTTAGTGAGCAGTAACTGAAACCCTCTTTGTTGAAATTCTCCCAGAATGTGCTTGTAAACTCTGTATCCAAATCAATCCATAAATCAGAATTTATTAAGTACCTAATATCTGTAAAGCATAACAACAACTTATTGAACACTTTAAGGGTTACAAGGTACTTTGCAAATATTATTACATGAACATAATTTATATTGAAATAAGAAAGAGAGAAAATAATACAGTGGGAAAAGTATAGAACTTGAAATCATAGGTCTTAAATTTAAATCTTGCCTCAACCATTTATTACCTGTGGGGCCTTGGGAAAATATTTAAACTTTCTGAGACTCAGTTTCCTCATCTGCAAAGTTAGGAAGATGGATTAGATAACCGCTAATCAGTCCCACGTTTGTGATTCTATGATACTATTAAGTTTGAGGAATTCAGAGAAACATGAGAAAATCTGTAAGAACTGATGCAGAATGAATGAATTAATAAAAAAGCATTTATTAATCATTTTCCATGTGCCAACCACTGTGCTAAGAGTTAGGGATACAAACAGAAAAGAGAGACAATCTCTGCTTTTAAGAAGCTCGTTTTTAATAGGGAGGAACAACACCCCTGCAGGACAGAGGGAAAATCCCAGATCTTATTTTATAGCCCCAAGGCAGTTGGTAATATATTTTCTCTATTGTCATTTCCACATATAAAAATCATATCCACTTCTGGCATCGAACTATTTGACAACAACAAGGATTTGGGGGCAAGAATCCTCTTTTGTGAGCCTTTAGGAGCTATATCTGCTAAGGAAATGAGAGAGGAAGACAGCAATTCCTGCATGAGCCTTCTTGAATGTACATCTCTCTAGGTGTTCCTCTCCTGGATAATGGTTGCAAGGGCTGAATGAGAAGCAAGGAAGGAGGGAAAAGGGAGGATGGATGGTAGATCAGGATCCTGCTCATTCTGGGACCCTTGGCACAAGATCCTAAGCTATTTCCTTGGAGTCTGAAGGGAAGTGATGATCAAAGTGATTGCAGTGGATTGGCAGTTATCTACCATTTTGGTGTCACATGAAGAAAGAGGAGGAGGAAGAGGAAGAGGAAGAGGAGGAGGAGGATGCAATGATATTTAACATGCTTTGAGGTTTACACATATTATCTCATAACAACTTTGGGGAGTAAATGCTATTACTTTCTCCATTTTAAAGATGAGGAAACTGAGGTACAGAAAAGTTGTGAGTTGTGCACATTCTTAGAAGCCCACAAACTCTGATCTTCCTGACTCAGGTCCAATACTCCATTCACTGCATCATGTAGATGCCTGGTAGATGTGGGGGCCTGCCAGAAGTGACAGTACCCTGGGAGAGGAGATGGAGGAGAACCAGAAAAAATATGATGGCCACAAAAATGAAAAAACACTAAAAGGAAGGGAACTGCAATGAGTACCTGGACAAATAAAATAAATATACCTTCCTCCTTTAGGCAGAGTTAAGGGGAGGGGACAGCTTATATGTGCATAATATAGTATATGTTTTAAATTACAGTTAATAAAAAGACATTTGCCTATTTGCCATGGTTTGTTGTTGTTGTTGGTACAAGGAAAGGTTTATTGTTGGATGGTATGAAGGTAAGGGAGCAGAATCTTTTTCTGGAGATGACCATTGTAAAACAAAAGGCATCCGTGAAACTTATCTTAAAAGATTTCTGAATCCCTTATCATATACAATCTGTATGTGAAGCCCTAGAAAAAGGAAGATATCTTTTAGAGAACAGCTAGCTATGTGTGAGGCAGATGGCCATGGTATAAAATGACAGTAAAAAAAAATCCATCCCCCAAAAAAACTTATGATAGTTGTAGCATTCCTCCATGACAGTACTGAAATTAGTTATTACGGCATATGGTACGAGAATCTGGATTGAACCTAATCTCTATCATCTTTCCAGTTTTCCTGGCAGTTCTTGCTGAAATGGGGATCCTTCCCCTCTCAATAGTTTGTATTCTTTTTCAAATAGAGAGTGATTCTTTTTTTAGTTCAATTATCTAAGTAATCACATGACCTATTCTTGGTGAATCCATGCTCTTACTGATCACCATTTTCTTTTGTGACATGGTTAGTCTGGTCCTATTTTCTTGAGAATCAAACCTGTTACATTTTATCCCTCCACCATTCCCCATTTTCCTTTACCCAGAGAGAGTTGGGAGTAAATTATTCTCTGCCATTGCCTCAAAGTCCCATTGATTAAGCTTTATCTCAGAGACCCTGTGACTAACAGCTAAATTGCACTTAATTCCTGACCATTAGATTAACTTGCATAAAGGAAAGGGGTCCTCATTTCAAAGATTAAGCAAGACAAACATTCATTTTCCCCAGAACTTTAGGAGCAAAATTGGGGGGGGGGAGAAAAGGAGAGATGGAAAAAGGAAGAGTTGTGTGTAGGGTGAGGATGAGAAAATGAAGGTTGGTTCATGGTTTAGTTTGCTTCCTACCTAGCATTAATCTCACCAAATTCAAATCCAGAACTGGCAGTCAGGTCTTTCTGAGTTCATGCCCCAAATGTGAGCATTGTTGCCAAGATCAACCTGGATTTCAAGACTTCCAGATGTCTATGGCTCAATCTCTTCTGCTAGATTGGAGATTCCATCCCCTATACTTAGAGCAGACAAGAAGAATGAAATAGCCAAAAACCAGGCCATTTCTGAGGGCAAGTATGGGAAGGGCACTCTCTACCTATTGCTTGATATGATTTTATCTTTCACCCTTATATGGAATGCAGAAAAAGGCACCTATTACTGAATTATGAAGGTTTTATAGATGCTGATCATCCTGTTGGGGCAGTCAGTGGAAAAAGGTTAATCTTGATTATGTGGAGGGATACTGCAGAATGTCCCCAAATGCTCCAATCCTTCAGGCTCCTAGAAGAAGATCACCACCATCTTTTATATTAATGATGCTATTTGCTGATCTGGGTTTGTGCCAAATTTAGGACTATTATAAATTTCAAAATGAACCCAAATCTTTCCCTTAATAATACTCTAGAATTTTTCCAGAATTCAGTCTGTAGCTTTTAGAATCCATCTTTTTCTCTTTTCTGGAAAATTATGATACTTGCTGCTTTCCAATCCCGCAGCACCACTCCACAAATTTTCAAAGACGCTTATCCATGGTCAGATAGTATAGTCATATCTACCAGTTCTTTGAGGACTTTTGCACACAGCTTTTGTGGATCTAATAACTTGAACTCACCAAGGACATTTACATACTCTTATCTCATTTATCTTTGCTTTCGGTTTCCTGTTTTTCACATTTATTCTATGCTTTCCAAACTGAAAACAATTCTTTATGCAAGAGAAAAAAAAAGTGGAGAGGTTGAGAGGTTCTTTTGGATGCATCCTCTTATTTCTATCTTCTAGTGTTTTTTAAAATCTCAGTTGTTGAGTCCTCTCTCTTTAAAAGGTTTTCCTTTTTTCCTTCCTCCTTGCCAGAATAATTTCTTTACATCTTTAGAATTTAATTAATGATGAGAAAAAGGCCCCTTTATAAACCAAAATGTTTATATCAGCACTTTTGTGTAACAGACCTAAAAAGAAAGTCAATCAATATTCATTGATTGGAGAATGCTGAAATAAATTTTGATAAATTAATATAATAGAATACTGTACTACAAAAATAGCAAAGATGTGTGAACTGTTTTTTTAATATTTATTTAAAACTAAATACAAAATTTAAAAAATAGAAAAAAAAACACAGAAAAGAAAAAAAAATCAAAACAAAACACTGTCATGTGCCCAGCAAAACATCAGGGAGGATTCAAAATAAGTAACAATACATTTTCATTTCAAGAAAGCATACATAATAATAGAGGAGACTATATATATATACATATATATGTATATATATATATGTTTTGTTTTGTTTTTACTTTTTGCTGAGGCAGTTGAGGTTAAGTGACTTGCCTAGGGTTACACAGCTAGGGAATGTTGTGTCTGAGACCAGATTTGAACTCAGGTCTTCCTGACTTCAGGGCTGGTGCTCTATCCACTGTGCCACCTAGCTGCCCCAAGGAGACTATATATTCATGACTGTCCATCTTTTCTTTCCTTCCTTGTAAGCTATTCTTTTGTTCTGTTGTGCCCTTTTTATTTTCTTTTTTCCCCCTTTCATATCTTCACCTCCCCCAAGCAAACTACAGTTTAGCACAGATAAGTGTGTATGTATGTATGTGTGTATTCACACCCATACCCACCCACATACACATATCTATATACACATATACACACCTGCATGCATACATATACACATGTATATATGTGTGCATTTATACATATGTAGACATACATCTAAAAACAATATTAATATGGCTGATATAATGTAGTTTCTCTCTTGATTGAATCTTTGTTTGAGATCAATGATTACTCACCCTACTTTTTTTCTAATAAATTCTACTGATCTTTGTTACAGTGTTTGTGTATATCTCTTATTTCCTATTCCTGCTAACTTTCATACTTTATTAATTCTACTCCTTAACTTGCCTTACTATTACTTCCTCCCACCCATGAATCCCTCTCTTAGCTTCTCCTCCCACTTTTTCTCTCATTCTTTATCCCATTCTCATTAATCTGCACACCAACTTGCCCCAGTGCCATAAATCTACATATCCTTCTATACCCCACTTATCCTATTCCCCCCCCCTTTATTTCTTTATAGATTTTGGAGGGTGCTATACCCTTGATGGTATATCTATGTGTGTGCATGTATATATTGTTCCCTATTTTACTCATTTACTATTTGAGTAGGTTTTCAG
Organism: Myrmecobius fasciatus; assembly: GCA_023553655.1. Taxonomy (NCBI): domain Eukaryota; kingdom Metazoa; phylum Chordata; class Mammalia; order Dasyuromorphia; family Myrmecobiidae; genus Myrmecobius; species Myrmecobius fasciatus. The sequence goes on from JAJPUD010001153.1 coordinate 140,752, forward strand.
AACTATCAGCCCTCCTACCCCTTCTAATGCCTCTATGTCAGTTTTTCCTCTGCACCTCATTCAAATAGCATAATTACTATTTTTACCTTCTCCTATACAGTTTTTCTTTTTTAAGAACCAGATCATACTCAGTTCTGCCCCAGTATTTCTTCTGAGCTACCCAATTACTATTGTTAATCTTAAACATATGGGTAACATATTTAAGTATGTAAAAATATACAAATGTATGTATACATATGTAAATGTAAAATATGCAAAAAATACAAATTATTTGTCCTTGTTGAGAAAGTTTCTGTAATTGTGACTGAGGCTAACCTCTTGAAATTAATCTTTGGTGTTGGCTCTTTTATGTTAAATTTTCTTTTCAGTTCAGGTTTAGTTGAGACAAAGTCCTGAAAATCTACAAGTTTGTTGAGTGTTCATGCTTTTTTTTTTCCAATATCATGGTTAGTTTTGCTGTATATAATATTTTTGGTTGCAGACCTATTTCTTTTGATTGTAAACACATATTATTCCAAGACCTGTGTCTTTTATTGTAATTACAAATAAATCCTGTACATTTCTAATTGTAGCTGTATCATATTTGATTTGCTTTTGTATTGCTTTCTTTTTTGATATTGTTGTTTGTTTCTTGTAGAATTTTCTCTTTAATCTGGGGGTTTTTGAAATTTAGCAATAATATTCCTATGTGTTTTACTTGTAGAATCCTGAGGTGGTAATCAATGGATTTTTCTATTTTTTCTATTTCTACTTTTCCCTCATGTTCTATCACTCCAGGACAATTACCTATATTTCTTGTATTATTGTATCAAAGTTCTTTTTTTTGGATACAGCTTTCAGGTAGTCCAATTATTCCTACATTTTCTTTTCTGTTCTACAGAACAGAATTTTCAAAGAATTATTTTGTTCTTTAATACCATATTTCCTTTTCTAATTGGTTAATTTTTTCCCATTATTTTCTTGCTTTTCTTGGATGATTTTTTTAGCTTTTCCTCAACATCTTTTTTGAGTTTGTCTATGAATTCTTTTTGGGAAATAGCCACTTAAGGCTTCACTGTTCTCTGAAGATGAACCCTGAACTTCCCTATCCCCATAGTAAGTTTCTTTGGTTAGATTCTTTCTTTTTTGCCTGTTCATTTTTTTTTAATGAGAACTATTAGTGTAAGCATCTCTAATTATGGAAATGGGGAAGATGGTAGCACAAGCTTCGATTCAGCTCTCCCCTCTGACATGGAACCCCAAACCGAAAGCTCCTTTATCCTGCAAGTGCCCACAGCTAACACTGTCCCAGAATCCTCCCGTTATATGAACTTATGTGATGCAAAGTGAAATACGTAGAAGCAGGAAAGCAATAAATATGACTATAAAAAATGATGAAAATCATTGCTTATTCCTCTCTTGGTGGGCAGATGAAAATAATAATGAGACAAAACCAAATTCTGTGAAATTATAATGATTATAGTTAGCCCCAAAGAAGATATGAATAGATGCCTTTCCCTCCTTCTTTGAAGATGTAGGGAAGAAGGAAGACCATATGTGTGGGGTACTGCATATAACATCAAGCTTTTTGATACTGTTTAGTTTTACAAAACTTTTGTTTCTTTTTTTCTTCATACTTTACTATAAGAGGTAGTTCTGTGAAGGGGGTGGAGGGAAAGTAGCACTGGGAAATGTTAGTGATATATAAAATCAATAAAAATGTATAAAAAGAATTTCATTTTTGAGATCTCATCTATAGAGACTTCTCATTTAATTTTAGGCCATGTACTATTCTTTGTCTCTACTCTGAAAGTCTTTGAAATCTACTCTCTAAAGATCAAGGGTGTATGTCATAACTCAGTCAGTTTCTTTTTTCTTTTCTTTCAAAAATTCTAAACTGGAATGTTATTTCTTCTCAAGTTTTCATCATTTCCACTTCCTTTCCCATTACTCAGAATTTGGACCAGAATAGTAGTTCTTTTTGTCACATCTACTTTCAAAAAATGAAACTATCAACAAAACAAGTTAAGGATTTATTAACTGTTTTGTTTTTCTGTTAAGACCTCCTTTCCCGTTAGAACTTGGATTCTTTGGACAGAGGACAACAGTTTGCTTAACTGACCAAACGACACTGAATAAACTGACAATTTTGGCTGAATGAAAATACAAGAGCTATCCAGTGAAGCTTACTACATATATAGAATTTAGGAATATTCTAGCTTGGTGAAAACATGTAAATCCATCCAAAACAAATTCCATAAATTGATGATATCATTCAAACAGTAATCCCAGAATTCACATTATATAAGCATTCCTGCAAAAGAATAGATTTAAAGATTTTTGCAGGGTCCAGTTAGGCCTACCACAATACAAGGCCACAAGGTTTCTTGGCAGCAAACCAAGATGGGGGAAAAGAAGAAACAGGAAAGGAAAGCTTGGTCTTATTCTCCAGGACATCACTGCCCTCCAGGTCTTCACTGCTGCCAGTTGCTGACACATCCAACAGGAGCTACCCAAAGGGAAAATGAAGAACTGAATTACTGCCACTCTGCCCACCAAGAGAGGAATAAGCAAAAAGAAAGCCTTCAGATGACTAATACTTGGGTTTAAAAAAAAAACTTCTCATTCCTTCTTGCTCACTCAGGATACACATCTTGTTTATTATCACTTCTATAGTCTGCTCTTTAACATTTCATAAGGATTAGAGACAAAATCATATCTTATGAACTTCAAACTCTATGCTAGCTCTAAGGGCCAGATTTAAGGATGCCTTTTCAGGGAACAAGTTAGTTTTTAATGAAGGAGATCCAACCCAAAAAAGGTGCCTCCTTAATGGAATCAGAAGTCATTGCTGCTTTGTTACTGTTTTAGAGCTGAGGCTGAGTGAAGGAAGTGTTGTTCCATCGCTTTCTTCATTACAAAAGATTAAAAAGTAAGGAAGCTTCCACTGTTAATTATGATATGTCAAGGATATATAAATGGGTAAGTGCCCAACATTTGGCATAAGGAAAACACCAGTAGATGCCCTACTGTCTCATGCCTTCATGCCAGGTTTGGGATCCACTTGCCAAACTCCTTACCTATTTCTTCCTTTTCCCAAGTAATCTATCCTACTTCCGTGACAATGTCATTTCTATTTCTCCCTCAATTGACCCTTAGCCAATTGCTCTCCATGATCCAGTCTTCCTGTAATCTGTGGGTTTCTCCACTTGAAAGTATCTTCTTAAAATGCAATTATATTTCATAAGCCCTTTGATGTATTCTGTTCCTTTGAATGAAGTTTATATTTCTGTACCCATGCAATCATGGGCTTTATCCCAGCTTGTCTCTATACTAGCTATGATATTGAGGCTGATGGGGTAAAATCTGTTATCAAAGAGGCACATCTTAGACTATGGCAGAAAAATATGATCATTATAGCCAAAGTTGTACTGGAAGACTGACTGACCTCCACAGATCCCACTTTTCAGCTATCAGGGAGGTACCAAGCATGGTCCATAGCACTCAGATTCCAAGGGGTAAAGAAAATACACAAACATAATACAATTCTTCTCTCTACCCTTTCAGCAGCATACCAGGAGAATCACGCCCACATCAGGTAAGTCTTCAAGGAATCCCAAATAACACAATCAAATCTTACTCATGTTTCCAAAGAGTTACCTGAATATAAATTATTCTCCATAAATAACCAAATCTATGAAAACATTCCACAAGAATAGGCAGTCTAATAATTATTGGAAGAAAGTACTGTTCTCCCTTAAATTTCCTTGGTATATCTCCCTCTCTCTCTCTCTCTCCCTCTCTCTCTCTCTCTCTCTCTCTCTCTCTCTCTCTCTCTCTCTCACACACACACACACATACACACACACACACACACACACACACACACACACACACACACACACACTATGCAAGACATCCCAGCTGTGCTCTATTATAGCTTTTCCTGAGCCATGGTGTTGGCTGAGCTAAATGCCAATTTTGGCACCACCCCTGACCATGGTGCTGACACCTTACATTCCAGCCAAACTAGGCTATTTATTCATATGCTACTGATCATATCCCATATCCCATTTTCAGCTCCTTTGTTCACATAGATCCATCTTTCTAGAATGATATCCTGATATGCCTTCCTTCCCTAAATTATTTATATTTATTTTTCATTTATTCTGTATCTATCTGTGCATGCATGCTGTCTTACTCAACAGAGTAAGAACTCTATAAAATGTTTTCCTCAGAATCTCCAGTGCCTACCATTGTGTCTGTCACTTAGTGTGTGACTAACAAATGCTTATTGATGTATTATTGCCCATTGAAGTCTCTCCAAACCCTACGCATTCATTAAGCCCCAGCTCAATTGGAGCCTCCTTTTAAAACATCATCTTTTATTATCGTCACTTGTGTGAGTTTTATCTCCCCAAATACTCTATCCACTGTTCTAATTAGCTCACCTTTAGAACACAATGGGACTGAAAGAAATGCCCTGATTTTAAAGGAACTTGTATGTCAAATAATATGAAATAAGCTTAAATAGTTGAGGTAGGGTCAGGAGGCCCTTAGGAAAAGATCTGGGTCTTTTCCCATTGACCTTTCTGATAAAGTTACGATGATGTCTGAAAACCATACCTTTGGAATGATGATGGTAATCCAGGAGCTTGCATAACATCTGTTTCATTAAAAAATCTTGTGATTAAGTACCTGGACACTTGAAAGCTAAGAACTCTAGAAATGCTTGTAGATTGAATAAGAGGGTCTGGTTAAAATTTTCTTAGAACTATGCACTAATCTCACTTGTCATACACCTAATTTTACAATGACAAGAGAAGTTTCTATTGGTTCTGACACAACCCACTTGGAATGAACCCATGGTGCTCATTGGGCCAGGACTCCAGGATTACAGCAAGTCAATGTTACCACAAATATATATGGCACTTTGAGGAAGAACACACATCATAGGTTCTCCTCCCTACTTTGTATCAGGGTCAGAATACCAATAAAGCACATGGAATAATAATTGGAGAAACACCCAAGGCTTTCACATCCATGCTACCTTATTGCAACAATCAAAGGCAAACCTCTGGCCCTCCCTTCTCTCTATCATTCAACAGAATTGGAAAGGATCAACTTCACCTCTCTCTCTATAGGGTTGAGGGATGGAGTGAGGAGATAAAATTCTACCCTTGGTTACCTGGACAAACCAGTGTTTACTTTGAAATGGAATGTGATGATTCATAAATGCTCAACAAGTACCTACTATGCACAGAGCATTGTGGAAAAGACCGAAAGAAGTCTCAGTTTGATCTATCCAGTGGCAAGAACAGTAGTTTTTTTGAAATCTGGGATTCAAATCCTGGCTCTGCTACTTACTAGAATGTGATCTTGGTCAGGAACACATTTACAGCTTCTCCCTCAGAAAACATCCTGGTTTTGTTGTAAGAAGGCTTAACTTGAATCAAAAAGGTCCATGTTCTAACCCCACTTCCAAAATTCATTAGTAGTATACTGTTAAATCTATACTATTATATAGTACGCTATTTAATCTAAGGTTTATTTTTTTCATCTGTAAAATAATGGAATAGAGGATAGAGCACTAGACTTGGAAATGAGAAAACTCATCTTTGTGAGTTCAAATCTGGCTTCAGAGACTTACTTAGCTATGTGACCCTGGGCAAGTCACTTTCCTCATCTGTTTCCTCATCTGTAAAATGAACTGGAGAAGGAAATGGCAAACCACTCCAGGATCTTTGCCAAGAAAACCCCAAATGAGGTCACAGTAAATCAGAAATAATTGAAAAAAAAAATTAACAACAAAATACGAGTAATGCCCCTAGTAACTATTACTCAGAGCTCTTGTCAAGATCAAATGAGATGATTTAAGGAAAACATTTTGCAAATCTCCGCTCTGAGCTTCAGTTTTCTCAGCTGCAAAATGAAGCAGTTGAACTACATGATCTCTATGGTCCTTTCCTATTTTAAATCCTGTTACCTAATAAGGATTAATGTGGGACCATTGAGAGCTACTTCTTTTATTCTGGATGTATTTTAATGTTTGCATGAAATATAGACTTCTTGGTTGTTTTTAATTTCTCCTTTCCTTTTCTTCCCCTGATCTCCATCCTCCTGGCCTATTTTCAAGGTAGTTAATCCAGGAACTTTGCAGCAGCACTAGGTGATCATAATCCATCTTCCTTCCCTTTTGTCTGGGACACAACCACTCAGAGGATTAGCTCCCTGGGCTGGACTCTTAAGATTAAGAATCTCTGTTATTGTAATTCACCACTCTGCCAACTCCACTGAGAAATGAACTGCCAGGCTCTCTACCAAAGTGACAGGAAGAAAGAGACCCTGAGCCTCAGCATCCCAGTGGGCTTGAGTAAATCACAAATCTCAGGGTTTCAGGAACCAGGCTGTTTGTCACTGGACTGATAGCTTTGTGCTCGGCCCCTCCCTACACACTGGGTTTGTGTCTGACGGGAAGAATCAGAAATACTCAGCAAGCAAAGCTAGAGAATTCTCCCCACCCCAGTTATTCCTCCTTGGAAAATATGACCAGCCTTGCCTGGCAAGTCAAACTGAACTTTGAAAAAAACAGAATGGCTTCATCCATTTGCTCTAAACACATTTTGCAATAATTCGTAGATACATTGTAATGAACTCATATTAATGCTCCCAACCTAGATTTTCTATGCTTCCCCCCAAAATAAGTTAAACTTGCCTTGGATGTGGACTGCAAGCTTCTGTTTGTAAAGTTAATGGGTGGGTTTAGGAAAGAAGGGAGGTAAGGATAAGCATATATAGCGTGAAATGCCCCTGATTCAAGTCAGATCTGGTTAAAATTAACATCAAGGGAAATTTTAAGGTTCCAAACATGAAGGACAGCCTACTAATGATGACAAAGGCTCATTGATCTTTAGCTAGAAGAGATCTAATTCATCTAATCCAGCCTCTTCATATTAAAAATGTGAGCAATGAGATCTCAGGAGGATAAGGGACTTAAGGTCACACAGGTAGTGTTAGAGATGAAATAGGAACCCAGGTCTTCTGATTCTTTCTATTCTATTTCTGTTCTCTATGTCTCTGTGTCTCTATGTCTCTATGTCTCTCTCTCCTTCTCTCTTTCATATATATATATATATGTGTGTGTGTGTGTGTGTGTGTGTGTGTGTGTGAGAGAGAGAGAGAGAGAGAGAGAGAGAGAGAGAGAGAGAGAGAGAGAAAGAGAGAGAGAGAGAGAGAGAGAGAGGGTAGTAATGGACAATCACCTTAAGGTTTGCAAATTGCTTTACATCAATCATCTCATCTGACCTCTGCAACAGCTCTTTAAAGTGGTTATTGGATTATTATGTCCATTTTACAGATGAATTCAATAGGCCCTGTGAAATTAAGTGATATTCACATAGCTAATAGATACTAGATAGTTAATAAGAGATATTTTCTCTTACTATACCTAAGCTTGGTTACCATGATCACAGTACCGTCTTAGTAACAGTGGCTAGAAGGGCTCCGTCTACCTACAAATTAAGCTTCTCAAGGCCGGTACCTCTGGGGCCTTAAACCAATAAGGGAAATTCATCTTGCCCAGAATCAGCCCCCAAATCATTTCATCAGCCACCTTACCACTTTGTGGCTCTAGCTTCCCATATGTATTATCTTTCTCTATCAAAATGTAAGCTCCTTGAGAACAAGACCACGGTTTTGTCCTTCTTTGTATCCCCAGAGTTTAGTAAAAGGCCTGGCACATAGTAAGCAAGTCTATGCATTCATTCACTGATTCCATCAGACCAACCTGGGCAGTACTCAATCTATCTCCAGTGGCCTTATTCTAAAAGCTGCCCTGAAGCAGGGACTCTGGAGTCCCAGGGTTAAGTCCTAGAAGCATCCCTTCAGGACCACCACTGCCACTCACCCTCTTCTTGCCAGGATGGCAGCTAGGAGTACAAAAGAACCGAATTTAAATTCAGCCCTAGACATTTGCAAATTGTATGGCCCTGGGTAAACCACTTAACCTCTCAGCCTCAGTTTCCTCATCTGTGAAGTTAGAATAACAATAGCACCTATCTCGCAGGATTATTGGGAAGATAAAATCAGATTATATTTGTAAAGTCTCTTATAAACCTTATGGCACTATATAAATGCCAGCTATGGTGGTGATGACAATGATGATGACCATGACAAGATGAAGACAATAACAATGATGATGATAATGATGAATATTATAACCTGAAGCCCAGCTTATTCAAACCTTCTAGGAAGCACTCTGGTTGTATCCTTTCCCACACATTTCCCATTCCTCTTTTGGAGGTATCAGTCTTAGCCTCAGAATGAGACCAATGGACTGCCTTAATACTCTTGCACTTTTGCATAAGTCCTATTAAGGTATGTGTCCTTTCTTTCAGGCCCTTCTCCAAATTAAAAGACCTGTTACTTTTTTACATTGATTGGTTCCTTTGATTTTCCTATGAAACCCCTTTAGTCCCAGGCAATGGTCCCATTCTAGGCTCTCAAAACAGAAATAGTCAGGATGCTCTTGATATGTCTATGCATTAACCTTCTCAATGTAAGACCATAAGTCATAGGATCAGAGGGTCATAACTTTCAAGCTGGGAGGAACCTCAGAAGTCACCTGATCCAATTCTGCTTCAGCTTTTCTTCCTCGGTGGAGGTAGGAGACATATGTGCCACTTTAGACAAATCTTTGCATGAGAAACTTGGTTTCACATCCTACATGTAAGCTGTATGATGGAGGATATCTCTGAGCATTGGTTTCTTCATCTACTGCTGTTTTAGGGGAATGAATTTTGGTCTCAATCAATGAATTCATCAATGTAGGGAACTCCCTGTGTAGCAATTACTTCCCCTGATATAGCTCACCATCTATAAGTTAAAATATTTTTTAAAAATTGCCTTTGGCACTGAGTGGTTAAGTGTCTTATCCATATTGCTAGTGTCTGCCTAAATCATGATTTGAACCCCTATTTTCTGAGTCTAAGACCAGCCTTCTGATGCACTGCCCCACGCTGCCCCTCCTGATCATCTGTAAAATGGTCATAACACTTGTGCTATTTAGCCCCTAAAGATTGCTTTAAAAATCAGGAGTCTGAAAAATAAAATATGGTCTGAAAAGGTGTAAGATGGTAGCTATAGAATAGAGCATATACTGTCAGATATAGTCTGCTGATTTCACCTAATGGTTTTCTCTTTGTCATAAAGGGGCTGCTCATTGTGGAAGGGACATTACATCTAGAAATGACTGTGACACAAAAAACAAAATGCATCAAAAAAACCTTTTAAATAAGTGAAAATCTATGAGAAGGGAGAATCAGAGATATGGAAAGACAGATAGACACAAGGACAGAGAAAGACACAGAGAGAGACAGAGATGGATAAAGGCACAGAGAGAAAGACAGAGATTATCTATAAAGTTCTTCGTGACAGGCAAAGTGTTATACAAACACCAGCTATCATTATTATTTATGGACTAAAAGAACATTTCAGACTTAGAAAAACAGCTATGACCTAACCCATCACTTCTCAGTGAATACAAACAAGGTCTATGGTAACTTCGCCCTCTCTCCTGCCATGTCCACTGATGAGGAAAGCAGACAAGCCTGACCTCCAATTTTATAAACATTTATCACAGATTTGGGGGCAATACCTACAGCCCAATGATCCTTTTTTCTCTTACTGTCTGCAGAAGTTTCCTGGCCCCCTCTTTTTAAACAGTTCTACCAATAACACAGTTCCAAAAACCTGTTACTCAATTAGAGAAGGGATCTTGGGAACAGTTTGAGGGGCCACCATAGGGTCAGCATTTCTGCCTAAACCTATAGTTACTAACCTAGGTGGGGTCTCAGCTGGCACCCAAGGACTGGGCTGCCATCTGGTGCCCTCCCCTGCTTAGTGGTGGCATTGACCAGCCTCTTTCAATCCTTTTTTCCTATAGTACAAATAGTACAAATTTATAGTACAAATCTATGATCATCCAATAAGTATATATTAAGCCTTGATGATCTCAGCATCATGCCAGGCACTTTGGGGTGAGTCAGAGATACTTAGGACATGGCAACTTCTACAAGAATCTTATAGTGTAGTTGGGGAGAAGAGGGATAGACATGAGGCACTATTAACAAACCAGACAGTACATAATTAATGAATTGTAGACTATAGACAATCAAAAATAAGATAACATGCAAAATGTGATCATTGTACTATGCTAAGACATTAGTTATGCTATAGGGGTTCAACTCAGGGAATGATGACTTTTGGAACTTTATGATCAGGAAAGGTTTTAAAGAGGATCATGGATTTAAAACTGAAAAGAATATTAGCAGTCATCTAATTTAACTCCTTTGATATAAAGCCTTCAGAAACTAAGACAGAAAATTTATATAACTGATGGCACAAAGTCTCAATCTCTGAATTTACATAGAAAGAAAGGGAGACTATTCCCTAAATCATAATTCTCTAAGTTATATTGCCCCCACCCAGATTTTACCCAAGGAAATCTCAACACAGACATAATAGAGATTGTATCTTATTCTCCAGATATTGTTAACATGCTATACTCAATATATCAGTAAATTTGAAAAACTCAACAGTGGCCACTAGGTTGGAAAAGATCAATTTATGTCCCAATTATAAAGAAGGGAAATGCCAAGGAATGTTCAAGTTATCAACTAATTGTGCTTATCTCAGAATTCAGCAAATTTATGCCTAAGATTCTGCAAGCTAGGCTTCAGCAACATGTGAACTAAGAATTACCAAAAGTGCAGGCTGGTTTTTGAAGAGGCAGAGAAACTAGTGACCAAATTGCCGATATGTGCTGAATTATGGAGAATACAAAGGAGTTCCAAAAATATATATCTATTTCTGCTTCACTGACTACACTAAAGCCTTTGCTTGCGCCTATTATAACAATATGTGATATGAAAAGGGGCTCTAAATCACTATTGATCAGAGAAATGCAAATTAAGACAACTCTGAGATACCACTACACACCTCTCAGATTGGCTAAGATGACAGGAAAAGATAATGATGAATGTTGGAGGGGATGTGGGAAAACTGGGACACTAATACATTGTTGGTGGAACTGTGAATGGATCCAACCATTCTGGAGAGCAATTTGGAGCTATGCTCAAAAAGTTATCAAACTGTGCATACCCTTTGATCTAGCACTGTTTCTACTGGGCCTATATCCCAAAGAGATCTTAAAGGAAGGAAAGGGACCCACATGTGCAAGAATGTTTGTGGCAGCCCTTTTTGTAGTGGCAAGAAACTGGAAACTGAATGGATGCCCATCAGTTGGAGAATGGCTGAATAAGTTATTGTATATGAATGTTATGGAATATTATTGTTCTATAAGAAACGACCAGCAGGACGATTTCAGAGAGTCCTGGAGAGATTTACATGAACTGATATTAAGTGAAATGAGCAGAACCAGGAGATCATTATACATGGAAACAACAAGATTATACGATGATCAATTCTGATGACCATGGCTCTCTTCAATAATGAGATAATTCAAACCAGTTCCAATTGTTCAGTGATGAAGAAAGTCATATACACCCTGAGAGGACTGTGGGAACTGAGTGTGGTTCTGTTATTGTTTGCTTGTATTATATTTTGCTTCTCTTTTTTTATTGGTTTGATTTGATTTTTCTTGTGCGGCACAATAATTGCATAAATATGTATGCATATATTGGATTTAACATATATTTCTACCATGTTCAACATATGTTGGACTATTTGCCATCTAGGGAAGGGTGTGGGGGAAGGGGGGGAAATTGGAACACAAGGTTTTGCAAGGGCTAATGTTGAAGAATTATCCATACATATGTTTTGAAAACTAAAAAGCTTTAATATAGGAAAAACAAACAAAGAAAACAAAAAAATAACAACAATATGTGATGTCTTCATAGATATGGGAGTACCACATGAAGTTACTTGGCTTTTGAAAAACTTGTATGTGGGTCAAGAAGCAACAATTAGAACTGAACATGGAACAACTATCTGGTTAAACACTGGAAAGAAGTATAACAAAACTGTATGTTGTCACCTCATTTATTTAGTATACATGTAGAGTACATCATTCAAAATGCCAGGCTAAATGAAAAAAGCCAGAATTAAAGTCATCAAGAGAAATATCAATAATCTGAGATATGCAGATGATATCACTCTGATAACAAAAAGTGAAAAAGAATTAAGACTCATGATGACAGTGAAAAAGGAGAGTGCAAAAGCTGGATTGAAGTTTGACATTAAAAAAAAAAAAAACCTAAGACCTTGACAACTGGTCCCATCACTTCCTGACAAATAGAGGAGGAAGAAATGGAAGCAGCATCAAATTTTATATTTTTGGGTTCAAAGATCCCTTCAGATAATAACTATAGTCATAAAATTAAAAGGTGCTCACTCCTTGAAAGGAGAGTTATGAAAAATCTAGACAGCATCCTAAAAAAGCAGACTCATCCCTTTGCCACCAAAGAGCCATATGGTCAAAGCTATGATTTTTCCAGTAACAGCTTACGGTAGTGAGAATCAATTGTGGTACTAGAGAAGACTTTTAAAAGTCCTTTGGATAGCAGAGATCAAATCAGTCAATACTTGAAGAAATTAATTCAGCCTACTCACTGGAAGGTCAAATACTGAAAATGAAGCTTAAATACTTCACACAATGAGAAAACAAGGAACATTGGGAAAGACTCTGATGTTGGGAAAGACTGAAGGCAAAAGGAAGGGGAATGACAGAGGATAAGATGGATAGATAGTATTGTGGAAAGAATGAACATGAACTTGGATAGATTTGGATATCGTGGAAGACAGAAGGGTCTGGCATGCATGGGGTTGCAAAGAGTCAAACAGTATTAAATGACTGAACAACAACTTATTCTTCACATATGTGAATAAAGGGATGATCCATTTTCCTTAATGATGTATACAATCCTCTAGACTCAAAATGCTATCCTATGAATTAGACTTTCTTTACCATGGAATACATTTAGAAAAGCTAGACAAAAACTGCGTGTTGAAGAATCCATAGCTATCCAAATCATTCAGTAATATTGATTTATAAAAGTTCATGTCTTTTGTTCTTCCACATTGTGGCTTTAGTTCCTTGCCACTCTTCCAAATTCAAGGTCATCATGCATGATTTTCTCTCCCTAAGAAGCTAGATTTCCAAGAATCTCCCCTTCTCTTAATAGACAGAATTATTCTTGAAACATTCTGGAAGACTAAAACTGAAGGTTACCAGAGAGGCTATCTTTAAGATAGATGCTACCCAGAACATCTTCCTTCTCTTGCTGGAAGACCAACTTCCAGTAGAAGATTTGTCCAAGAACACTCCTGTTGGTAAGTGCTTAGCAAATGTTTTTTCGTTCATTCATTCACTCTAATCAAGCTATGGGATTATAGTCAGAATCCAAAAAGATTTCAGCGAACTAAATCAAAGGCCCACATCAAATTAAAGGCAAATTAGGTTCAAATATTTAGGACTAGAAGGAATCTTAGACCAGCTTTTTAATTTTACAGATGAAGAAACTAGGACTCACAGAAATTAAGTCATTTGCTAAGGTGATATAAATAATATGTGGTCAAACCAAGATTACAAGATTATCAGGTCTCTCTCTAAATCTGATATCATTCTATTTTATCAGCCTGTTGACAAAGATGGACACTGCTTCCCTTATCTGAAATAAATGCAGTTTCACACCTGGACTCTAAAAATCAATTTCATGAGTACAATATACTAATAATAATTCTCAATTTATATAGCATTTTAAGGTTTGTAAAAGGCTTTCCATATATTATCTCATTTAATCCTAATAACCTCAGGAGGTAAGTGCTATTATCCCTATGTTACAGATGAGAAAACTGAAGCAGACCATAGTTGTGACTTATTCAACACAGCTAGCATCTGAAGTTGGATTCAAACTCAAATGTTCCTGACTTCAAGTTCAGAGGTATCTACTTCACCCCCTAGTTTCCAGATAAAAGATAATTTTCACACTGCTCTTTGGGCTTGGTTCTCAACAGGGACTTTGTCCTGCCTACTTGGGCTACATTGCTCCCCTAAAAGTTTTCTATGAAACTAATGAGGATTAAGTTTAGATCATCTTCATAGCATGAAGTTAGAGTGAGAGTAGGAAAATCTCCATGATGGCAGGTCCAGCATGATGGAGAACACAGTTCATATGAAAAAAGAATTGAACATTTTAGTGGACTGGGAGCTTGATAAATTAAATTCATGAGTTAACAGGGAAATCAAAAAAAGAAAAAATTGAGATGCAGTGTCCAGAACCCGAGAGACAAGAGTCCTCCTCTGCTCTGTCCTGGCCAGATTATGTCTAGAATAGTATGTTAGCTCTGGTCACCATATTTTAGAAGTTACTTTAATAAGCTGGAAAGCATCTTGAGGACAATGATCAGAGTAATCAAGGGCATCGATATCACTCCATGTGAAGATCAGCTGAAGGAACTAGAAATATCTAGCCAAATATAGAAAAGAAGAATGATTCTTTTCAGACATCTAAAGCACAGTCATGTGAAAAGATTAGCTTATATACTTGAGTCCAAAGGGCAGAACTGGAAGAAATGAAGCAAAAATCATCAAGGGCTTACTATGTGCCAAGCATTATAGAAAAAGAAAAGAGGAAGTTGACATTTTAAATGGGAAAGACAATATATGTAAGAAAATTCTATCATAGAACAGATGGAAAGGCCCAGACTTCTCAAGAATACAACCAAAGGACAGATGGAAAGAGCCCAGAGTATAAATGGGTGGAAGCTACAGAAAGCCATATTTAGGTGTGATATAAGGGAAAACATTTTAAAGACTGGATTCCAAAAGAGTATAACAGGCTGCCTTAGGAGGAGGTATGATTTCCTGACTCAAAGTCTATAAGCAAAGGTTAAATGATCATTTATTGTGAAGTATCATCTATAAAAGCAAGAAAGAAACTGTGAAGAAACAGATATTTGATTTCCTCTAACTGTTCCACGAGGCAAAAGGTAGTGAAGGAAACAGTCCATAATGGCTGCCAAGCAACATGGCTTGGCACCTCACCCACATCTGAACAACTCTGTGGCAGTATGAGGAATTGTTATCCCTTTTCAAAATTAGGAACACAGTGTTTGTATATGTGTTTACTATCAGGCAAATGAACACAGATAACACTTAAATGACATTCAAAAAAATCTCCATATTACAAATTTACAAATTTGTAATGGATGAAATTAAATTAAATGTATTTAACAAATAGTGTAAAAAATACAAAATACAATTTAAATTGTAGCAGGGTACAGGGGTGCTGTTCAGTATCTGAATGTTATCCCACTTTCTAAATGAGCCTCTGAAAATCAACTTATATTCAACTATTTCAGATTTGTATTAAAGTCTATTTAAAAGTTAACATTTTTCCTTAATCTTTCTCTTTATATTCTGCAACCCAATCAAACCAGCCTTCTTACTGCTTATTATATACATTGGTCAATCATCAACAAACACTTATTAAGTACCAAATATGTGCCAAGCATTGTCTTACTCCAGCTACTATTGCCTCCTTCTTCTCTCCAAAAATATTTACCTTATACCTATTTCACCTATTCTTATATATGCATATATTGTCTTTCCCAGCAGAATGTAAGCTCCTTGAGAGCAAGCACTATTTTTTTGTCTTTGTATTCCCAGAACCTAGCATAGTGTCTGGCACATAGCAAGTACTTATTAAATCCTTAGTGATTTATTGATTGATGTTGTTGGGCAAATTTTTAGTCAAGCATGAGGTGGACTAGGTCAGGGCTTCTTAAACTTTTTCTACTCATGATCCCAGATATATTAGTATATAAAATAGATATACAAATCAAACATTTATTGATGATAAATCACAAAGAAATTTGTTTTAAAACAATTTTTGTTATACATATAATTTTACCATTATTAAAGAGGAAAGCAAATTTTCATACTAATGAGATGGATGTGCTCATTCATTTTGACATAAAGAATTAAATCTTGTAATGATAAATATTGGAGGGGATGTGGGAAAATTGGGATACTAATGCATTGTTGGTGAAGTTGTAAAATAATCCAAATGTTCTGGAGAGAAATTTGGAACTATGCTCAAAAAGCTATGAAACTGAGCATACCCTTTGATCCAGCAATGTCTCTACTGGGTCTATATCCCAAGGAAATCATAAAGGAGGGAAAAGGACCCACATGTGCAAAAATGTTTGTAGCAGCTCTTTTTATGGTCACAAAGATTTGGAAAATAAGTAGATGCTCATCAATTAAAGAATGGCTGAATAAGTTGCGGTTTGTGAAAGAAATGTAGTATTATTGTTCTACAAAAATGATGAACAAGCTGATTTTAAAAAGGCCTGGAAAGATTTACAAGAACTGATGCTGGATGAAGAGAGCAGAACCAAGAGAATGTTGTACACAGTAACAAGATTGTGTGATGATCAACTGTGATGGATGTGGCTCTTTTCAACAATGAGGTGATTCAAGGCAATTCCAATAGACTTATGATGAAAAGTGCCATCCACATTCAGAAAGAGAACTATGGAGAATGAATGTGAACCAAATCATAGTATTTTCCACTTTTTGTTGTTTGTTTGGCTAATTGGTTCTTGTTTTTTTCTTTCTCATTTTTTCCCATTTTAATCTGATTTTTCTTATGCAGCATGATGAATATATAAATATGTCTAGGACCTATATTGGTTTGTTTTCTGTGTTGGGAAGGGTTGAAGGAGGGAGAAAGGAAAAAAAGGTTTTGCAAGGTGAATGTTGAAAACTATCTTTATATGTATTTGGTAAAAAATAAAATACTATTAAAAATTAAATCTTAGCAGAAGAATGTTTGATACTGCAGGATGTAGAGCATGTTCGATGTTTTTTTTTCAGAATTGATAAATAATTTGATATTTCATGACTCTCACATTCAGTTATGTGACCCAGATGGGGTAGCAATTCACAGTTTAAGAAGCTTTGGATTAGATGATCTCTAAAGTCCCTTTTAATTCTGAGATTCCACCCAATAGATTTCTGGTAAATTGCAAAATGCGATTGACAAAGCATGTGATCATCCCAGTATCTCTGTTCAGAAAAACCTGGGAAGACATATATAATCTGATTCAGTGTAAAGTGAGAAGAACCAGGAGAATAATTTATACAATAATTACATCGTAACAAAACAAAAACTCTGAAAGATTTAACTCTGACTAAAGAAATGAAGAACCTCAATTCCAGCAGACTGGTGATAAAACAAAACACCTTTCTCCTGGCAAAGAAATGATATTCAAGTTGTAGACTGAAGCTTAATTTTCAGACATGATGTGTTAATTTGTTTTACTTGACTGCATATATTTATTACCAAGATACTGTTTATCTCTTTTTATTTTCCAATTGGGTAAAAAAAGTTCAGAAAGAAAAAGAGCAATAGAAATAGTTTCCAGAGATACAGACATAAAGAAGAAAGGAGGATCATTGAAGTATTTTTTTTTGCTGAGGCAATTGAGGTTAAGTGACTTACCCAGGGGCACATAGGCAGGAAGTATTAAGTGTCTGAGGCCACATTTGAACTCGTCTTCCTAATTTCAGGCTGGTGTTCTATCCACTATACCACCTAGCTGCCCCTGAAGTATCTTTTATGAACAGAAGAAAATAGAAGGAATACCAAAAAGAATCACAGGCAAACAGGACATCTTTTATAATTACATATTGTATTTATTACATACTTTAAAAAAAGGAAAGCAAGCTATACATCATAGATATTTGCAGTTTCATGTAAAGTAATCTTTTTCTGTTCTACTGTGTATATGGAAATGCTCATCTTGGTGTTTATTGAATTAAAAATAAATAAATATATGTATATGTGCAGATTTGCATATGTATGTATGCATATATTTATACTTAAATATATTTGATTTAATAATGATTTATATTTACATATAAATATATTAATTTATTAATAATTTAGCACATGCATATATTTTAAAGCAATTCTTGGACTCAAAAAGAATGAAACTCAAGTCCCCTGAAACATATTGACTGTATGACTTTGGGCAATTCATTAAATCTATCACAGCAAATTATCTAATGCTCAAAGGTGCAAAGCAGGTATCCATCTTCAAAGAGAGAGTTTCCTTATCCAGACTTCCATATGCCAGGGAAGTCAGGTCTGACTCCCCCAGAAGAGGTCGATTTGTATTGACCTTTTCTCCCAAGAGAAGCAGTAGATTGTGAGAGCAAACCTCAAAGCCAGGACAAGGTGGTCCATTCATCTCCATTCATCAAACTCTTGTTCCTTCTACCAGAATCACTCAGAACTAACATCTGCCAATTAAACACTATCCTTGTTTCCTTAGTCTTCCTCCACTTCTACCACCTTTGTTGGGGAAGATCAAGGAATGGGATGCTCAGAAAGGGACAATGGACAATGCAGGGAGGGAAGAGGAGAAACAAGGCAAAAGAAGTGATGGTGGAGGATGAGGGAATCAAATTAAGGATATTCCTCAGTCACAGAAAGGCTGATTTGGCTTGAGGGAGATAAGAGGTAAAAAAAGAACTGGAACTTAGAAGGATTAAAGGAGACAGTGGAGTAAAAAAGAGAAACAAAGAAAATGATGGGAGAGGCAGACACACACCGAGAAACTGAGAGATACTAATGGATGCAGACTCAAAGAGAGGCAGTGAGAGATGGAGACAAAGACATAAAAAGAAAAGCAGAGAGAAAAAAAGATAGAGAAAGTCAGTAACAAAAAAATAAAAACAAAAATATACAAAAACAAACTGTGAGATACACAGAAGCAGGAAGTACCTCTCCCTATTCTCTCCCAAACTAATATAGTTCTCTCTAAATTCAGCCACTCTGCTCCTGACTGAGCCAGAAATTCCCACAAGAATAGGCTATGCATGGGGTGTGTAGACAGCTGACACAGGAGGCTTTTGATCATTTCCTGCCAAAGACTCATGGAAGCCACACAGATATTGTGAGGGACATATTTTCTCATTCTCTCTTCTCTTCTCTTCTCTTCGCTTCTCTTTGCTTCTCTTCTCTCTATCTCTCTCTCTCTCTCTCTCTCTCTCTCTCTCTGTATCTCTGTTTCTTTCCCTCTTTGTCTCTCTCTCCCTCCCTCTCTCTCTCTCCTTCTTTCTTTCTCTTTCTTTCCTTCTCTCTTTCCCTCTCTCTCCTCCTCCCTCCTCTTTCTTCTCTTTCTGTCTCCCTCTCTCTCCCTCTCTCTTCCCCTCTTTCTGTCTCTATCTCTATCTCTCTTTCTTTTTCTCCTTCCTTCTTTCTCTCTCCCTCTGTCTCTCTCTTTCTCTCTCACTATCTTTCTGTCTCTGTCTTTGTCTCTGTCTCTCTCCTCTTCTCTCTTCCTCTCTCTCTGTCTCTGTCTTTCTGCCTGTCTCTATCCCTCTCTGTGTCTCCCTCCCTTTTCCCCTCCAAATGCAAATGCAAATTCCTTCTCTCTGGAAGGAAGCATGAATAAACTAATGAAATTGTACTTCCAGGAATACAATCTCCACACCAACAGAGAGACCCCCCTAGCCCACAAGCCCCTCTTGATTATTCTCCTTTGTTGTCCATCTTTTTCCCCAAACACAGACCTCACCGTCTAGGTTTTTCCAGGAAAGCTGGTGAGGTTAGTTCAGGAACCCTCCCCACATCCCCATTAGCTCAGGAAAACATTAGTCTGTGGTCAGGCAGCCGCCTGCCCATTTCATCACTACTGCATCTGGCCCAAATTACCATGATGAGGACTTATTTGTAAAACTGTTCACAACCCAGCAGCAAGCTGTTCTGTCCAAACCTTCCCATCACCAATGTCTATTGCTCATGAATTTTAATTCAGCCACCAGATGATACATGGGGATAAAATGAGCAAAGGATACAAGAGAGTTGGTGGTTTGTTTTTTTTAAGACTTAGGGAACTGGAGCTCAGAATGGTTAAGAGACTGTCCTAAAGCCACATAGTTATTCATGTTAATCTCATCCTCAGTGGCACATTACCATTTCCAATCTTCCCTTGCTCCTTTGGTAGCTCTACTGCAAGTAAGGCTACAAGCTGTTCCAGTGATGAGACCGCAGTTCGGGAACATTCAGCATGCATCTCTCACCAAAAAGGGACTTGATTTCATGGTAATGTGGAACAAACACTGTGAATTGAAGGGATTTGACCAGAAGATCTCAAAGATCCCTTTCTAGCTCTGAAATGATAGTCTTGTGATGCTAATAATTCAGACAGAAGCCCCAGATCTCACTCTTTGCTCCATCACTAAAGTACTGTGATCTTTGACCTTTCTGGGTCTCATTTTGCACAGTTGTAAAATGAGAGGGTTGGATTTCCATTGATTTAATTCACTTCTCAATCTATATATCAGCTACCATTCTGTCTCTCAGGACAAATTCATTGTGTTGATCAAATGAGATCTAAATCATTATCATCTTTGAGAGTCACTTGATATAATGGAAAAGATGCTAGATCCCAAGTTAAAGGCTTCAGAACTGAACCTAGCCTTTGACAAACACCCGTGTGACTTTAGGTGTAACTTAGGCCTCCATTTTCTCATCTGCAAAATGAAAGGGTTGGGCCTCCCAAGGTCCTTTCTATTACACTATAATACAAAGATCTGGGTTCAATTCCAGATCAGGAAGCTCACTAGTCAAAAACAAGTGAGACTATGTGGCCTCTGAGATACCTTCTAATTCTGAGATTCTGTGAGTCTGTTTGGCCTCCAGCATATTCCAGAGGTGAAGCACTAGTTTAGAGAAGAGCACATAATGGGCATTAAGGCAGTTATTTATGCCTCTATTCTAGAACCAAAGCATAAGGAGAAAGTTCCTATTAATTACATGACAAAAAGGGAATGGATAAACTAGGGAGGCAGGCTCCAGACCTGCTGCCCCTATGCCTTGAACGCTCCTCCTCCTCCTCCTCCCTCCACTCCAATTGTGGACCTCCCTGACTTCCTTTAAGCTCAATTAAAATCTCATCTTTTACTGGAAGACTTTTCCAACACTTCTTAATTCTAGTGCCTTCCCTCTGTTAATCATTTCCTATTTATGCTACATAAAACCTATTTTGTATTTACTTATTTACATGTTGCCTCTCCCATTGAAAGCAGAAACTATCTTTTGCCTCTTTTTGTAGTATCCCCAGTGCTCAAAAAAGTGGCTGGCACAATTGCTGTTTAGTTGTTTCAGTCCTTCATGGCCCTATTTCAAGGGTTTGTCACTGGTATTGGAGTGATTTGCCATTTCCTTCCCCAGCTCATTTTACAGATGAGGAAACTGAGGCAAACAGGATGAAGTGACTTGCTGGGGATCACATAGCTGGTGTCTGAGGCCATATTTTAACTCATAAAGATGAATCTTCCTGATTCCAAATCCAGTATTTTATCCACTACACCACCTGGCTGCCAATTTAGGTGTTGAATAAATGTTTATTGATTGATTGATAGTGTGACCCAATAGTGCAATAGCAAACTACAAGAAGAAACCAAATGACCACTTTTAAATGTTACAGGCAGCATTCAATCAATCAATCAATATTTTAAGTACCTACTATGTGCCAGGCATCATGCTAAGCATTGGGGATACAAAGAAAGGTATGAGAGTCCCTTTTCTCAAGGGACACAGAGTCTAAATGAGGTTACAACAGACAAACAGCTATGAACAAGCAAGATATAAACAGGATAAATTGGAGGGAATGGAGGGAAAATGCTCAAATTAAGAGAGAATGAGAAAGGCTTCCAACAGAAGGCAACATTTTGGCTGGGACTTGAAGGAAGCTGGGGAAGGGAGAGGGAGACTGGAGGGAAATAAGGAGAGAGATCATCCCATGTAGGAGAGGTAAACCATAACAATATCCAGTCCTACTAAAGCAGTTTAGGGTTTTTTTTTTTTTTTTTGCCTCTCTTTCTGATAGTATGTTCACAGAATTAGCTAGAGGAACCAGTGAATACCTCACTAAGCACCAAAATGCTACCTACCCAAGGCTGCTTTCATCCCCAACTTGCTTCTGTTCAGTATGACCAAAGGTTTGCTCCCCCTAGATTGGGGCATTTAGAAAGAGCAGTCATGGGGGCGGCTAGGTGGCGCAATAGATAGAGCACCAGCCCTGAAGTCAGCAGGACCTGAGTTCAAATTTGGTCTCAGACACTTAATATTCCCTAGCTGTGTGACCCTGGGCAAGTCACTTAACCCCAATTGCCTCAGGAAAAAAAAAAGAAAGAAAGAAAGAAAGAGCAGTCACTCCTTTAGTTTCCCTGAATATTAAAGGAGGCGTGGAGAAAGAAAGCCACTGGTTAGTCTGTAGTCCAAGCATCACTGATCATAGCCACTCTGTATGTACAAGTCCCATAATCTGAGAGAAAGGAACTCCAGGAGGCAATCCTCATTACCTCTTCATTTCATATTAAGAAGTAACTAAATTCCTCATGAGCACAAACTTGTGTTTTATCCTTGAATCCTAAATGTAATTCATTAATAATTTGGGTAAAAAGAAAAGCTAGATGGCGCGGTGGCCAGAAGCAGCCTCAAATGCTGCCTCTGACACACACTGCCTTTATGACCTTGGACAAGTCATAAAAGTCTCAGTATTCCATATCATTAAAATCACAGATCTTATCCCATTCTCAACATTTGAGTAGAGATGACTCCTGAAAATCATACTCACAGACCTATTTGATGAGAGGTAGCTTTGCATACTGGATAGGATCATGGGCTTCAATCAGAAAGACTGGGGTTCAAATTCTATCTCAAACACTTAATAGTTGTGTAATAGCTTTGCATCTGTAAAATTAGTGAGTTGGCTTTAATGGTTTATTCCAGTTCTAAATCAGTGCCAGTCACTGATCATGAGATCTTGGCTAAGTCCCTTAATCTCTACGTCTATTTTCTTACCTCTGAAATAGAGATAATATTACTTCTAAGATCCACCTCGGAGAATTACCAGGAGGATCAAATGAGATTATATATTTATAATGCTCTATAACCATAATGTGATTTAAATAAAACTTATTTTTATTAAGTCAACAAGCATGTATTAAATTCTAGGGGCAACAGATACATGCAAAAATAAACATACATGTTTACAATGGGTTCTATTTTTCTTGCCTTCTCAGTGGATGGTGGAGAAGAGATGAAGAGAATTTAGAAGTGAAAATAAAATAAAATTGTACTTTTAAAAAAATAGATGAAATTTCATTTTTTAATTAAATGTAAAAATAAACTATCTCTGCCCTCAAGGAGTTTGTATTCTAGTGGAATAAAATGACACATAAAAGGAATGTGAAAAGGGAGAGGATAGACAAGCATCTTTCTGGGATCCACATTTCCAAACAAGTCATGACCATTTCCATCTCAGCCAAGATCCAGGACCAAAGGGCAGGGTAAGGACTGTGGGCATGGCTCACTCTGGGACATGATGGGTGGCTAAGCAGACCAGCCTTGCCCCCTCTCTCAAGAGAGTATGTGCTGCAGCCTCCTTAGTGCACTGATACTCAACATGAAGCTAGGAGGGGAGTGATGGTAAGGCATCTGGGAGCCCATATGGTCACAGCCAAGATCAGTTATTTTTATCTTTATTTAGTTCCAAAAAATATGCATCATGACTCAATACAACAAATAAGCAAACATACCTTCTGTAGACAGAGTAAACAATGTGGTTCACAGATACGTGTTTTGCTGTTTTTCAAATTTACTTGGATGTTGCTATAATTAACAAGAAAATAATAGTTATCATTTATGGTGCCTTAAGGTTTGCAGAGCATTTTATATATGTTATTTAGTTTGATCTTAGCAACTACCTTGGTAAGATTGGTGCTATTTCTAATGCTATTTTATAAATGGGAAAACTGAGGAACAAAGTAAGAAGTAACTTGCCTAGGACCTATCTGAGGCAAAATTCAAACTCAGGCTCTCCTGAGTCCAAATTCAGCACTCTATCCACTATACTATCTAACTGCTTATATAAGTGATTTCATAGGAACTTAACTGTCATCATCCTATCTTTTCTCAATTAGTGGATTATAGACAATTATTCCTGCTTTGGGAAATACAAGTTATATTTCAATATTAAAAGAACATCTTCACACGAAAAAAGCTCAGGAACCAATGATGTCACCCCTTAGCTCTGCCATTTACTTCTCCTGAGATCTGAGACTTCAGTTTTTTCACCTATGAAATGAGCAGGCTAGGACTGGATAACTCTAAAAATACCTTTTTGTTTTCCTGTTCTATAATTCTGGGAGAGATCAATGATTTCTTCACTTGGAGACCTCCCAGTGGGAATCGCTACAAGATTACAATCCAGGAGATAAATCCTAAGGCGTTTCTTAATTCACAACAAGGTTAAGTCACTTATCCAAGCTCCCACTCTGATCTTTGTCAGAGGTGACATTTGAACCCTTTCAGCTCTCTTTTATGTGTTTTTGCAGGTATTGTCATTTTTCCCATTTGCGTTTGTATCTCTAACACTTAACATCATGCCTGGCATATAATAAATGGTTAATATTTGTTGATTGAGTTGATTTGACACTGTCTCTATGATTCTAGAATAGCCTTCCCTAAATCCAGAAGAGGTTCTCAGGGTCATTTCTTTGGATCAAGGATTGTTTTGTTTTCTTTTAACTTTGTGTCCCCAGTGCCTAGCATAATCTCATATATTTTGTTATTGTTGTTGTTCTAAACCTGAATTTTCATCAGTGTGTGGAGTGCCCTGTGAAGAAATTTTTTGTACCAATGCAGGTTGGCAACTGTTTTACAACCTATAATCTTAATTGTTTGTGTAATGAGAGGTTGTGACTTGCCTATGGTTATACAACCAGTATTGGATGAGAGATGGTTGCTCCATCCACCTACTCCAAGATACTTTATAGTAAGTAGTATGCTCAACAAATGCTTCTCAGATTGGTATGAGTTGGTTAACTCCAAACAATGATTAGTTCTGAATCAGGAGGAGATAGAATAATCAAAATGAGGAGGGGCAGGGAAGAATACATCCTCTTAGTCAATCCCACAGACTTCATGTGTATGGAAAACTTCTGGGGAATTTGCTCCCTCTTTCATTCTGTAATTGATACGATTTAAGAATACATCTGGGGAAGCTTTTGTGCCTGTAATGAGTAAGGCTAAAGGGAACATATTTCAAGGTTGCCTTGGCAACCAGAATAGTGGGGAACTATGATGAAAAGCTGTTGTTTTTAAACTCTGAATGCTAAGGGGCCTCAAGGAACTAATTTACAGGTATGTAAGTCCCAAATAACCACTAGCACTAAAGTGATACTGTCATCAGGAAGCCAGTTACAGGCTCAGTTGTAGTAAGAGGAAATACTCCTGATTAATCAATCTAACTAATGGGTATTTAACCTTAAAAGAGAGATACTCAGATACTGAAATGGAGCTCTGACTTCATTGTTTTGGGAGTTCCCTCTGAAGATAAAGATTGGTATCCGTCCCTGCCCCCAAAACCCATGTGATCCTTGTTCATATGTTGAATAAATAGGAGGGGCACCCAAAATACTAGACACCTTCCTACCTTGCTTCTTCTGATGTTACCAGGGCACAAGTGGAACACTCTGGCTAGCCCCACCCTCTCCCTCACCACATGACCAAGCCCATCTTCTCTTTTCTAAATTTCTTGAATGACTTTTACTCCTGTTCATTTTTAAAGTTTCTCACTGATTCCTACCATAGATCTCTCTATTACCCTTGAATGTGATATTCAGTTTTAATTCTTTGGAGACACTGATATTCCATGTTTCAGTGCTATAAAGTAATAAAAGCAAAATTTTAACTTTAAAAATACAGATGTTTGTTTTCATGGGAAGCATAATATCATTACAGAAGCATTGCAGTTTCCCAGAAATAAAGGTAAAGCTGCCTCCTGAGCAGTTTCAAGTCCAATTTGCTGCATAACTATGTTATAGTTGAATAACATAGATAGATAGAGATATAGTGATTAACAGACTCTAAGGTTCCATATCTATGCTATAATCACATTCACTTATCCTTTCATGTGTGGATAGTCCTTTCAAATGGTTAGGGATCTCTTTCAGGAAATTTTCTCTTGATACTTGGCTTGATACAACCAGCACAATGCCATCCACAAATAGAATACTCCCCTTCATTGATTTCTATTGATTTCTTTTCTATTCCTCCTACAAGATGGAACCCCATCTTTGGACTTAATGTGTTTTCACTGGCTATCCCCCATGCATGGAATTCTATCCCTACATGGAATTCTCTCCTCTTCATCTCCATTTTCTGGCTTCCTTGGCTTCCTTTAAGTCCCAGCTAAAGTTACACCTCCTATGGGAAGACATCATTGATTCCCTTTAATATTGGTGCCATCCATCTGAGATTAGCTCTGGTTTATCCTATCTAAAGTTTGCACATGGGTGTTTGCATGTTGTCTTCCTGTGAGCTCCTTGAGAGCAGATCCTGTTTTTACCTCTCTTTGTATCCCCAGTACTAAGTACAGTGGCTGGTAGATAATAGACACTTAACAAATGCTTGTCGACTAATTGCCCTAGCTAATATCTGTCAATTCTTTTTTTTTCAAAATGCCACTTCCCATCAGCTTCTCCTGCTTGGTTTCCTAACATGCCTCCCCCAGGATAAGCTTATCACTTGAAATTTCATTATCATGGAGATTAATTCAGTTTTGATTCTCAAAACCTCCTCAGCACTCTCAGTTCTTTCTCCCCTCTAATTGAAAGGGTGGAAGGGAAAAAAATAGACCTCTTTTCTTATAGAGAGAAACATCATGCATCTAAACTGAGTGGACCCCCTGGCACCTCCTCCCCTGGACACCTTCCTTTTTCTATAGTCATCTTCTATTAGATTGTAAGCTCTTTGGGGGACAGCTAGGTGGTGGTGGAATGAGTAGCACACCTGCTCTGGACTATAGAGGATGTGAGTTCAAATTCAGCCTCAGACAGTTGACACTGGCTTACCCCAATTGCAAAAAGAGAAAGGTGTTCCTGTCTATTATTCCTTTTTTCTTTAAAAATCAGCAGTTGTAGTAGTAAAGTAACAATAATAGAAGAAGTAGCAGTAAAGTAGTAATAGCAGTAGCAGTAGTAGAAGTTGTAGTAGCAGTAGAAGTAGCAACAGTAGCAGCAGTAGTAAGTAATAGTAGTAGTAGCAACAATAGTAGTAAAGTAGTAGCAATAGTAGTAGTGAAGTAATGGTAATAGCAGCAGCAGTAATGATAAAATAGTAGTAGTAATAGACATAGAATTAGTAGTAATAGTAGTAGTAGAAGCAGCAGTAGCAGTAATAGTAAAGTATATGATATGAGAGGGAAGAGGGAAATAAATCTGGAGAAATTTAGGCAATGTAAAAAATTTCAACAAAAAAGGTTTGTTGAATTTTTAAGTATCTACTAAATTCCCCTCATTATTTTCAAAACTCCCTTGTCTACGTATTGTTCTAAACTCTCTTCTGTTCCCCTCTGTGAATTTAAAAAAAAAATATTTAATAGCCCTCTTTTTTCTGGCATCATTATTGCTATTTTTTTCCTTCCTAACCCATCTACCAATGAAAAACCAAAAAGAAAGAAAATCTAACAAACATGCAGTCAAGCAAAATAAATCCACATAATGGCCATGTCCAACAAAGTCTATCTCAACATTTTGGGTCCATCACCTCTTTGTTAAGAGGCAGGTAAGAAATTTCATCATTGGTTCTCTAAATACATGGCTAGTCATTTCATTAATCAGAGTTCTAAAATTTTTCAAAGTTGTTTTTCTTTACCATGCTGCTGTCTTTGTATAAAGGGCTCTCTTGAGTCTGCGTATTTAACTTTTCTTCAGTTCATAATACCCAGATTCTCTGAAATCATCTCTTTCATTTTTCTTTTAGAACAAAAATATTCCATCACATTCATTTAGCATAATTTATTCAGCCATTGTACAATTGATAAGCACCTGCACTTTGGGTTCTAGTTCTTTACTTTCTCTTAAAACCCCATTCCTGCCTATTTACAAAGCCCCAGTAAGTATTAAACTTAGATTCAGAGAATCCAGGTTCAAATCTCAAGCTTTGCAATTTACAAACTGCATGACCTTGGATAGGGAGCTAGAATTGTCCCAGAGTGGAAGGCAACCTCTCAGGAGGTTTTCCCTAGAGACCTTCAAACAAAATCAGGATGACCGATTGAGTTGGATATCAGGTGTGACCATCTGAAGTTGCTTAATTTTTTAAATTGTGGACCTTAGTTTCCCCCTGTGTAAAATGAAAGGATGGAGACTATTCCCTTTCCAATCCCAAAGCTGACAACTCCATTCACTCACTCATCTGAATGATTTAGTTTTATTGGCTAGTTTTGCAAGGACAGCTAAGGACTTCTGGGACTGAAGATTTAGCATTTCAGTGAGTGAAGGATTAGCCATAGTCTTTAAGCAATTTACACACACACACACACACACACACACACACACACGGAAAGAGAGAGAGAGAGATTCCTCTCTATCTTCAGCACCTAAATTCACTTTTTCTTTTCCAGGTAAGGCATCTGCAGATCTTACCCAGGACTTCCCTCAACAAGGACAACCAGACCAACCAAGAGGAAATTATATTGTGACAACTGACTACAGGCCAAAATCCCTTTGAGATAAGAATTACTTTCTCCATTCCCTCATGGTCATAATGCCCTCTTGTATTTCTTCCTTGGGATATTTTGTGCCTTTTAAGGGTTAGCTTTACTGTGTCTATGATTTCATTGGTATACAAAACTCCCAATTAAAAAAAAAACAACTCCTTCCCCAATCCAGCCACCACCTGCTCAACCATCTCTCACAGACAATGGATCTGTTTCACTATTAACTGCACAATGTTCTAAGAGGGTCCTCTCCCAGTAAGGCTTCATACTTCCCATTTCTAACTCACTTAAAAAGATTTTGACTTTAAAAAAAATTAACTTATTCCTAAGCACATTTTGTGAAGCTTTTCCTGGGTTCTAAAACTGTGATCATAATTAAAGATGACCTTCAATAAGGGTTACTCTCTCCAGCCCTTTGAGCCAATTATCAGCAGGATTGTGACAATCCCCAGATCTTTTGTGCCATAGAAATATACAAGTGTCAAGAAGTATCTCAAAATCAGGAAGAGCAGGAGTGGAAGGTCTTTGGGACTTTGGAGTGGAAAGTTTAATTAGCCCTGCTAATTTCTGTCACTATAAAGAGAAGCAAGATGTGCTTTTGTACTGAGCCAGCAGAATGGGGAGGGGTGAGGAAGGAAGGAGGGAGTTTTGGATGGGGAAGTAAAAAGTAAAATAAAGTCAATTAATTTTACCTCATTAACTCCTCATGTTCAATTACAAACTTTCTTCAACTCAGAGCACTCAGCCTCCATGGTCTATGACCTGGTACTGAAAGTGGTCCAGAGGGAGTACAGAAAGAATTCATGTGGCAGGATAGGCTTCCCAGAAGGCTCCATTGAGATATTAATTTCATCCCCATTCAATCCATTAAACCTCGGGAAGTTCAAGACAGAGACTGCAGGTGTCTGATTATGATGTCACAAGGTAGGATGACTAAACCCAGACTACCTGAGAAGGAGGCCACAGGTGGGGAATCACCTGAATCTCTGCCCAGAAAGTAGGAATAATAAGGAATCAATCATTCACTCAGTCAAATCAACTCATTCATTGAGCACTCACCATGCATCTAGCATCTGCTAGTATGGCAAGGATGCAAAACTGAGTAAGATGTCAGTTCCTTCTAACTCCAAATCTGTGTTCTTTGCACTGTTACACAGCCTTCCTGTTTAAAACTTCAAGAGCAATTGAAATAAAAAGGAGGAGAGGATAGGGTATGGGAGGAGAGAAGAAAGACTGATCTGAGCTTGTACTAATGCACATGATTAACTGTTCTATCACCTATAGACTCCAAGAGCTACCTGAAGCCCTGAGAAGTTAGATATTCCCCCCAAGATCAAAGTCACCATATGTCAAAGGTAAGACTAACTTAGGACCATGGGCTCAGAGATCAGTTCTCCAGTATGCATTGCTGCCTCTCAAATGAGACAAATAACAACTGTACAAAGGTGAGTGAAAGGTTCAATGAGTGCTTCTGAGAACAAGTACTATGGTATTTCAGAGAAAGGAGGGATCACTCTATAGGATGTGCTCATCAGTGAAGCTTCTTGAGGAACATAGAACTTACAAACATTACAATGGTCATTCACTAAACACCTATCATGTGCAAAGCACTGTGCTAAATTGGCAAGAGTGGAGGGAAGAAGAAGGAGCATAAAATTAAACAAAATGAGACCCTGCCCTCAATCTAAGTACGGTGTAAATACCTCAAGTAATTGCTATTATACACAAATATTCAAAGATAATTGGAGAAATATTTTTTAAAAGGGATTTGAAGAGAAAAGGTCCTGGAGGAGGTAAAATCTGGAATAAAAAATATTAACATGGGTTAAAGGATTAATTTAGGGAATAGCAGGGCTAGCTCTTCATTACCTCAATTTCTTCACCTGTTAAATGGGAAAATTAGACTAGATGGCATCTAAAGAAACTTCTAGCTCTAAATCTCTGATTTCATTATCTCAGACTTGGAAGTATCACAGAAAGCTAGGTAATTGTGAGTATAGGGAGTTGAAGGGTATGATTGGTGATAAAAGCAGAAAAGGAAAGGTTTGGAATAATCACTGTGGAGAATGACAAATGGAGTAGAGCAGGGAGGCTGCAACAACTAGGGCCCAACTGAAGTTAAAAATGATAAATTTGTAGTGGGTAAAATCAGCTCCATTTCTTGAACTTCTCCAGGGACACTTAGCAGCCTTAGAGCAGGAATAACTTGGAGGAAACTTCACAGAAGAATTAAACTAGCCAATAAATGCTTAAGGCAATAGGTCTCTGATTGCATCATGTTTTAACTCCTACCAGGGAAGGTTTAAAGTAACAGACAGGGGATAGAGACACTGGAACAGAAACAAAAAGGAAAGGAAAAGTACAACCAGGCAACCAATGATACTCCTCCATCAAGGCCAGGGAAGGGATGAAACAGAATCTCTTAATGATGCCATAGAAAGCCATGGGTTTGGTACAATAGGTGAAGGGATCTTGTTTTTATACATCTGATTTTTTTCCCTACCTTCCATGTCATCAGAAGAGAAATCACAGATTAGCCATGGGGAAACCTGCAGATTTAAACATGGATGCTGGAAACTTCCAATATGGTAGATTCTAGCAAAAGATAGCACTGAGGGAGGAGGGAAAGGATATCTGAAGCAATGCAAGCCTACCATATATAAGAAGCTAGAAGCCCCCAAACTTTGAAGAGTTTTTTAGACTTTCCTAGTGAGGATTCATAAATTAGAGATAGAAGATTAGGGGCCAAGGAATTCCAGCACTGGGACTAATAAAAAAAAATCATAAGGAAAGAATAGGTATAGAAACAAAGCCAGCAGGATGAGGGAAGGGGAGCAGGGGTCTTGTTTCTCACCCTCATGGTTGTCACTTACTGATCCATGTAAAGGTCATTCTCCCAACATTTTCAGTGAAGTTATCCTTTGGGCCACTATCATTTTCTTTGCCCTTTATTTTGCCATTGTGTGCCATCAATATTCATATTTTATAATCCTCTGGTAATTTGGCCACACAATTTCATTGACCTTGAAGAAAGAATGATGTAAGGCAGAAAAACTATACTTTGTTCTTTTACTGAGGGGTTGTGATCTCAAAAACTGACCATCAGTGGAGAAGGTCACAAGGGATGTGGTGCCCTCAGAGGAAATTCCATTAAAACAAGGAACTAGAAGGAAATTGGTTTGAAAAGTTCAAGAACCTCAAGGAAATTGTTGAAAATAGAGTGATGCTTCCAAAGTAGACTGGGTTAGGTGATGGATGAACTGGGGTATAGTGGAACTGGAAGAGAACTGGGCTGACTATAATAGAGGTGAAGGTTCAGGGGAAAATAGAATCGGTTTTCCATTTGCATTTAAAAGGGCAAGACTGAATGAATCAGCAGAGTACTGTGTCATGATCTTTCAATCAATGAAAAAAACATTTAGTAAGTGCTTACTATAAACAAAACGGTGTTAATTGCTGGAGATACAAAAAGAAAATGTCTCCTTATGAAGGTCTTACAGAATTCATCTATACCAGAAATGAAAATATAATTCAGATATTGGTGTTTGGTTTCTTGCCTGGTCATGGTCAGATTCTGGGTGTTTTGTTCCTCAATTGCCCTTGTTTATACCTTGAAGATTGGGTAGTACTTGGGTAGGTGATTTGAAGGTAGGAAAGTATTATAGGCAGAAGGAAGTTCATAAACAAGTCTAAACATAAAGAATGTTCAGAGGACAAGAAGTAAGAGGATTCCCACAAAGGAATTATGGGAAATGTCAGCAAAGGGAGACTGAATTCATATGATGGGTATGGACATTAGACTGAAGAGTTGACTCTACTCTGTAAGCAGAGTCATTGAGATTTTTGGATTTAATTTTCTTTTCCTTTCTTTCCTTTTTTTTTAATGGGAAAAGGATGTGGTGAAAGGCTGAGCCATTTCCCCAAGTTCATGTATCCTATTTGGCCCTCTTACTTCATTTGGTCCATCTGACCTTCCTTATGGTCCTGTTGTGGTTCAGTCACTTTTCACTCACATCTAACCCTTTGTGATCCCACTTTGGGCTTTCTTGGAAAAGATGCTGGTGGGGTCTGATATTGCCTTCTCCAGTGGATCCATTTTGACTTCTAATCAAAGATTAAGTGACTTCCCCCTCCACTCCTAGGAAGTGTCTGAAACTGGATTTGAGCTCAGTTCTTCCTGACTCTACTCTATTCACTGAGCCACCAACTTTCTCTCCTTATGGCCCTCCCCAGAACTATTTAGAACAGGGCTAAGTCAAGCAACTTAATAATGCCTTACAGCATTACACTATAACTAAACACAATAATTGATGTTCATCCTAGTGGCCCTGTCATCCAGAAATAAAGGAAACTCATAAGATTATAATGAAGACAGAGAAGTACAAAATGTATTTTAGAAGTTTTCATCTTAGAGATTTTAAAAATTTTATTAATCCCTGGTGATTAGAGGAAATAAGCCTTCAGTTATTTAGAAAACTCCTATGGGGAATCTCTTCAGACATTTGAGATCTTTCTCATTCTCCCAATTAATAGCGTTAATTTTCTTTAAGAAAAAAACTGAACTGGGGGATTTGTTAGGGTAAATTAATAATAGTAGCAATAATATCTAGCATCTACTATGTGTTGGAACTTTACTAAGCTCTTTACAAATATTTCAGAGGGCAGCTGCATTTCATTGGAACTATGCTTACTGACATGAAAAAGGAATTAAAATCATAGAGATTTAAGTGCTTGCTCTGATCATTACTGATTGATTTGTGTTAGAGGACTAGCTAAGTGATATTATAATAGGGTCTTGAGGGTTAATTATAAATCTATTAATGCATTATGGTAAAACTATGTAGGTTGGTACATAATTATGCATTATTATTTCAATGTCTATAGGCCAACTTTCCTAAATACGGAGGAAAGTTACTTCCTAATTATTAGCAGCAATAAGCTATCAAAAATTGATTGATCCATTTTCCAAAAGATGTGAAAGAATTGGAAATTGAGGCAATCAGCCTGGCTCCTTGGTAGCAGCTCAGCTAGAACTTTAAGTGGAGCAAGAAATTAGGGAAAATGAGGAAAAGGTCAAGTCAATAAGCATTTATTAATTGCCCACTGTATTCCAGTCACTGAAGTAAGTACAGGGAATACCCCCCCAAAAAAAAAGGAAAAGTGTTTCCTGCTTATCTGTATATCATTCAAGTATCTGTTTTCTGTTTCCCATTCCACATTTTAAACTGGCTTGGGCATGGAGTAGTGAAGTCACTCAATAAACTGGAGGAGATACCAAAGGACCTCATAAGCTGGCTTCTAAATATTGCCCCCTCATTAAGGGAAGCCCAGAAAAGCTTCTTGTCCCAAGCTTAAGCACATGTAATGACATCTGCTAACCCAGTACATTGGGGAAAATAGAAAAGCACCTACATCACTTTTTTCACCCAAATGGAAAAGCTAGTATTATTGTAAATGCACTGTATCCTCATTCTGATCCACTTTTCTACTAGTAAACTGGCAAATCCATGCCATAATGACATGAAAATCCAACAGTCTGCTTCTCTAATGAGCAGTTCTTTCTCTGAGTGCTGGGAGCTGGGAGGTGGGAGATGGGGGAAAGGTTATGTTTTATCTTGCTTTGCTCAGAGAACATGACTGCCTTTTTCCAATCTGGGGCTCCAACAAGTATCCCAGCATTTTTCTGTGGAGAGATAAAGAGCAGGACTGAAATTTTAGCAGCCCTTTGTGATTCCAGAGTCACAAGGTGTTCCAAATCCTAAGCCAGGTCTTTTGGTACCTTTGTGGAATGCAGTAGAGAAAATGGGGAAGGCTTATGGATAATGATTTTCACGTTCTGGCCCGTTCAGTTTCAGGTACAGCTTAGCTTGGGCTATGGAACATGTCATAGAATCTTAGCATGAGATGGGACCTCAGTGGTGACCGAGGATGATTATCTTGACCCTCCATCTCAGTCCCTCAATACAGGAATACCTTCTATAGTATCTTTGCAGTTTAGCAGCAGGCTGTGGTGAGAGAGGAGCTAAATAAATTCGGTCAAAATAGTCAAAGGATGTGAACAGACAATTTTCAGATGAAGAAATCAAAACTATTTCTAATCATATGAGAAAGTGCTCTAAATCACTATTGATCAGAGAAATGAAAATTAAGACAACCTTGAGGTATCACTACACAACCCTCAGATTGGCTAAGATGATAGGAAAAGATAATGACCAATGTTGGTGGGGATGTGGGAAAACTGGGACACAGAGAGATTGTTGGTGGAGTTGTGAACTGATTCAACAATTTAGAACTATGCCCAAAGGGCTATCAAACTGTGCATACCCTTTGAATCAGCAGTGTTTCTACTGGGCTTGTATCCCAAAGAGATCTTAAAAGAGGGAAAGGGTCCCACATGTATGAAAATGTTTGTGGCAGCCCTTTTCATAGTGGCAAGAA
Source organism: Myrmecobius fasciatus (assembly GCA_023553655.1). Classification (NCBI taxonomy): domain Eukaryota; kingdom Metazoa; phylum Chordata; class Mammalia; order Dasyuromorphia; family Myrmecobiidae; genus Myrmecobius; species Myrmecobius fasciatus. The sequence goes on from JAJPUD010001153.1 coordinate 175,777, forward strand.
ACTGGAAACTGAGTGGATGCCCACCAGTTGGAGAATGGCTGTTATGGTATATGAATGTTATGGAATATTATTGTTCTGTAAGAAATAATAAGCAGGATGATTTCAAGGAGGCCCGGAGAGATTTACATGAACTGATGCTAAGTGAAATGAGCAGAACCAAGAGATCATTATACATGACAACAGGAAGATTATACAAAGGTCAATTCTGATGGATATGGCTCTCTTTAGCAGTGAGATGATTCAGGCCAGTTCCAATGATCTTTTGATGAAGAGAGCCATCGGCATCCAGAGAGAGAACTATGGGAACTGAGTTTTCACTCTTTTTGTTGTTGTTTGCTTTCTTTTTTTTTTTTTTTGAATAAAGCTTTTTATTTACAAAACATATGAGTGATTTTTCTACATTGACCTTTGCAAAACCTTTTTTTTCCCAAGCTTTTCCCCTCCTTCCCCCCACCCCCACCCCTAGATGACAGGTAATCTAATACATGCTAAATAGGATAAATTATATGACAAATACAATACATGTTGTTGTTTGCTTTCATTGTTTTCTTTCTCATTTTTTTCCTCTTTCATCTGATTTTTCTTGTGCAGCATAATTGTGGAAATATATATAGAAGAATTGCACATGTTTAACATATATTGGAATACTTGCCGTCTAGGGGAGGGGGCTGGGGGAAGGGAGGGAAAAATTGAGAACATGAGTTTTTGACTTGGAATGGTGAATGTTGAAAATTATCCACATGTATATTTTGAAAATAAAAAGTTTTAATTTAAAAATGTTAAAAATGAGATCAAAAGTCCCAAGTGTGTGATATCTCTAATTGTTAAAATAATAATAGTAACAAATAATATAAATATGTAAGAAAAATAATTATATTGATAACTGAAAAAAATAGTTATACTGAACCACAAACCTGCTCCAGAGCTGCTCAGAATAAATCTATTTTCTCCATGTCATGTCAACCCTTCCAATACTTGAAAACCATTATCACATCCTAAGTTCTTTTTTCCCCAAGGTTAAGCATTATCTATGGCCCTCAATGGACCATAAAAAACAAATCATTTTGATGATTGTAAGGTCTCCATGGGACTCTTCCATGAAGTTGCCATAAGTAATTGTAACTAAAATCTAGATAAAATCAATTCTCCCATCTTTTCTCAAAGGACACTCCATCCTTCAAGTATGGCTGGCTCCAAGTCATCCCTGATGTTGAGTTTTTCCTATCCTGGAAGAACATCAGAATATCAGGAACTTGCTAGTTCTCCTTTGGATCTGGCTTAAGAATATCATTACAAAAGATTGGCTTCCAAGCTCTTCTACCTGCTAATTGTATTAGTACATCCCATGATCCTAAATACCCTTTTTTCCAATGGTAAAATATTGAGAACTCAAATTAGCTTTTGATCAACCATAATTCCCAATTTTTTTCTCTTTTTCTTATAGCTATCCAGTCTATCCCCTCCAAGAATTTATATTGATAGTTTCTGGTCTATAAATATATTGCCTTGCAATATTCTTTTTTTTTGGGGGGGGTGAAAGAGGATAAGGCAATCAGGATTAAGTGATCTGTCCAGAGCACACAGCTAATGAGTGTCAAGTATCTGAGGACAGACTGGAAGTCAGGGCCAGTGCTCTTGCACATACTCTTATTGAAACTCACCTATGATATCAGGGAAAACATGGCATCGCTTTTCTCAAAGCCAAATCTGGGTTCAAGTTCAGCCTCTGAGACTTATTATCTGTGCGATGTTAGACAAATCATTTAATATCTAGGCAACTTTCAAAACCTATAAATTGCACAGAAAGTGCTGCCTGCTGTTGGTAGAGAGAGTTTTTTCACTTAAAACTCCCTAGAGCAGTTGAAATCATAAATCCAATCCCCTTCCTTGTCCTGTAGGTCAGTAGAAAAAATAAGAGGTTAGAAATAGAATATGAGTTCAAGAATGGTGTCTGCCACTAATTAATGATGGGAAATTGGGTCCCACAAGTCCAAGTTTACCAAATGCAATTCATGACCATTTCTCCTCCTTCGACAAAGCAGTATAAGTAGAATAACTCTTATGCAGGACAGTCATTCAAAAATTCAAAAACAGTTGACAGAGTACACCTAATCTTTCTCTTCTCTAGGTCAGACCTCCCAGTTCTTTCAATTAATCCTCATGATTTTGAGGTTCATCACCATCCCGGGTGGCAACCACCATTTACTAATGTGTAGTTTACAGCTCAACACATCAGACAAAAGCCAAGTGCAGAAGGCCTTCATCACTGGTACTGGTCACTATGTCTTTCTTAATATATGCCTAAAATTAAATTAGTTCACTATAACATAATTATTTTTCTTACATATGTATATTATTTGTTACTATTAAAGTTTTAACAATTAGAGATATCCAACATTTGGTTGCTTTTGAAAGTATATCTCACCATTTCTGGGTATTAAATTAAAAAAAAAAGTGAGGCAATCATTTGCAAATATAGGATGTTAGAACTTAAATCACCAAATCCCCATCATTTTATAGATTTACAGATTTATAAATTTAAGTTTTTGTTTGTTTGTTTATTTGTTTTTTGCTGAGGCAATTGGGGTTAAGTGACTTGCCCAGGGCCACACAGCTGGGAAATGTTAAGTGTCTGAGACCAAATTTGAACTCAGGTCCTCTTGATTTCAGGGCTGGTGCTCTATCCACTCACTGCACCACCTAGCTACCTCTATAAATTTAAGATTAAATTAAATTATAATACACCAATGATCGACTTCTGTTAGGGTAGCAATCCACTGAAATCCCCAGATTTTCAAATAAACTACTTTCTACCTATACCTCCCTCATTTTATAATTGTGAAGATGATTTTTTGAACGCAAGTGTAAGTCTTTACATTTAGCCCCATTAAATTAGATCTAATTACACCTGAGAAAGGTAGCATGGATTCAGAGGGAAAAACTCTGGATTTGGGGTCAAGAATCCTTGGATGAAAAAGCACTTAGTAAGCACTTGCTAGGTCCTAAGTGTTGTGCTAAGCTCTGAGATACAAAAAAGTAAAGGGAAGTTAGTTCTTACCCTCAAGGAGTTTACATTCTAAAGGGGAGGAAAGGAGACACCATTTTCAGAAAGTTATTTTTGGAGAGTTATTTTGTTTGGTAAAAGGAAAATACAAAGTAAAGCCAGGGGGAGGAGAATGACATACCTTTCCAGTAGTAGTGGCAGTATTGAGTTTAATATAGTTCCAGGCATAAGTAGGGGGCAGGCAGGGACACTGGAACTTCTGCAAGGAGACCATTTTGCAACTTCACATAGAGGAAGAGTTTTTGAGGAAGGTAACTGAACTTTGTTCCCTATTAGCAGTATCAGACCTCTGCTCCCTCTACTCAACCAAAGCAACAGTGCCCAAGCTACTAAAATCCTTCTGGGAAGATGAGAGCCAAAATTCTGGGAATACTCATTTCTTTATGTGAGCCTGCAAGAAGATAAGGATGGTACAATGCCTGTAACATAGTAGGCATTTAAATGTTTATTGATTGATTGACTGGAGGAGGAAGTCTATCAGAGAGTCTATCTTCCCTATCACAGTAGATCCTGGAGGACCCCAAGCTACAGAAGATGACGAGATATAAAAAGTCCATACTCTTCTTTTGGGAGTGCCCAGTGTGTATGGTTGCTTCTGTGGCAAAAGACTTCACAAAGAAGCCTTGGAAGGGCTGAGACAGCAAGCTGTTCTCCCTGGCAACACAGCTTGGGGGAAAAGAGCCCTGTACTGGTTTCATATGCTAACAAGCTTTTTGGGCAAACCTCTGCCTCTCTGGGACTCAGCTGCTCTTTTGTAACACATGGGCAAGACACCTGTCATCCCTGTTTTCTGGGAGTATTCTAAGGAAAAGTTTTTTTAAGCTATAGAATGTTATAGAAATTTGAGTCTTCATTATTTGGAGAAATCAGAGGGCAAAGCAGAGAAGGACATATGTGTAGCCTACTAAATGACGAAAATGTCCTGTGAAATGATTTGGGAGAATAAACAAAATCAAAAGTGTATTCTGTAACACTCTCCCTAAATGGCTATTGCCTTGGTGGTAGAAATTAAGGTAAAGACTTAGGAAATGGATTCAGTGTCAAGTTAACAAGCATTTCTGAAGACCCTAGTATGTGTAAGGCACTGGGGACATAAAGAAAGGCAAAAACAGACATTACAAACTCTGCCCCGAGCCCACCCACAGCTCTTACACTAGGGATATTCCCATCCCCATTAGACAGTCTTACAAAGATAGCCACCTCTTAAATATCCACACATGATAACATGGCTCATCTCAACATATTTTCTGGTCTCCCTTCTGGGCTTCTCTTTCCTGGCCAACAGCTGATGTGATTCCTAAGGCAAAAAGTAAATTAAGAACCTTTTAAGCCAAATATACCCAAGACGATAAATTCAGTGAGGTTGGAGAATAACTCTTTCTAAAAGTAGCTGACTTCAAGATTATAGATAGAGTTTTTCTAAGCCTTTGTTCTCCATGTTGACTAAAAGTTCAGGATTAGAGAGTCAATCTGACCTGATGGACAGAGTCAGCTTTAAAGTCAGGTGGTCAGTCATATCCAACTCCTCACAATTCCATTTGAAGATTTTCTTGATAGAGATACATTGCCTTCTCCAGCTCATTGTACAAATGAAGAAACTGAGGTCAATAGGGTAAAATGAAGGATGCCTAGCTAGTAAGTGTCGGAGGCTGGATTTGAATTCAGGTCTTCCCAATATCAGACCCAGTATTCTATCCACGGTGCTACCCCAAATATTGCTTAATGATGTGTTTTAAAGAAGACAAATAAGGCATCCTTCTTGGATGTGAATAATAAATGCTATTTACTATATATTTACTACTCTGACTACGTGGCAGATACTATTGAATGTTTGCAATCATCTCATTTGATCCTTGAAACAATTCTGGAAAGTAAGCACTATTATTATCCCCATTTCACAGATGAGGAAATAGACAGAGGTTAAGTATATAAAGGTATTAAAAAATTAAAAATAAAGCTGTTAAGAAAAAAGTATACTGGCCACTGGCACAGACCTGATTTTCCAAAGGAGGGATATATCACACATGGGCAAATACAGAAAGCCTTTTGTCAGGGGAAATTGCTTTAAAGGGGAATAAGCCTCAAAAGCATCCATTTTTCTGGGAAGACACAATTGACTGGCATCCCCAGGTGTTTACTTGGGCTTCAGACCTCACAGCCACAAGAAGCTCATACCTTCCATTTGTAGGATGATGTCTGCTTCTGCTTCTAAAAGAGCGACTCTTTAAGAGTCTTTTTTTTTCCTTTACTGAAAGCAGACTAGCCAGTCTCTCCTTTTTAAGTCATACCTTTGCACAGAGAGTTTGAAACTGTGCCAGGAGGGATAGGCTGGCTCTCAGGCTGAATCCCAGCTTAGTGGGTGGGGGTGATGTTCCTGCCCAGGCTCAAGTTGGAGCCCCTTAGCCAAATAAGGATAAACTGGTCATAAGCCAGTGGCTTGGTCAACAAGAGAGACTTCTGCTCCACAGCCCGTACTTGGCACTATCCAGCGCCCTGGAGTCCAACCCAGCAGACACGGGGAAAAAAGTCCACTTTCGCACATACCTCCATGACATTGGCTGAGGAATCTCCTCCTTTTTTGCCCATTTAGGCATAAGAGCTGGAGAAAAGGCAGGAAATCACCCCCCACTCAGATTTGAGTACTTTGTGGAGTTTTTATTGCTGGGTTGCTTGCTGGCTAAGCCCACAGACTCCCAAATCCTCATCTCTTCATAGCTACCTCACCTCTCGATGATCAATCCCAAAGTCCTAGGACCAAAACAATGCTTTCTTTCATGATCTTAAAACTTGAACAAGTCTTAAAAACAGATCTGTGATGCCTGACCTTGGGAGAAGATGACCTTTTCTGCTTCAGTCCTTAATCTCTCCAGAACCACCACCCGAAGAGGTGTAAAGCCCCAGAGGGCCAGAGGTACAACCCAGACTGAGGAAGTCTGGCAACTGCCTTCTTGGACTAGGGCCTTTCTCATTAGGAAAACTTCTTGGAAATGTGTGTTTACTAGTTATTCTGAGCCCCTCATTCTTCAGGGATGGTAGCATCTAAGCCTACCACGTGATGTTCACTGAGCTACAAGGCAGGGCTGTGGGGTAGCAGGGAACAGTCTGCTAATGCTCCAAGCTCTGAGTAGGTCATGGTTAATGACCTCCATCTCTCAGCAGGTTCTTCTTACCAGTAACATTCTTCATTTGTATTGAAACCCCAGCAACTGTACCAGAAAACACACACACACACACACACACACACACACACACAGGGAAGGGGGGAGTAGTATGCAGAACAGGGGAAAACAAACCCAAGGCTGTGGTAACATGAAAAAAGGGGACATCTAGGTGGTACAACAGATCAGAAAGAAAAGCTCAAATCTGGCCTGAGACACTTTTACACAATTTACTTAACCTCTGTCAGTCTAGTTCCTCCTCTGTGAAATGAGGGTGATAATAGTGCTTCCCTTCCAGGGTTGTTGTGAAGATCAAATGAGATAACTGCAAATATTTAACAGAATCTGCCACATAGTCAGAGAAGGAAATATTAGCAAATATGTAGTAAATAGTATTTAATAATATGTAATTTATGACATGTAGTAAATATTAGTAAAGCAAAAAAAATTAGTGATGATGATGATGATATAAGACCTGTATTGAAATCCTAGCTTTCCCACTTACTGCCTTCTAATCTTAGGCAAATAATTTCCTCACTGAGTCTCAGTTTCTTCACGTGTCAAATGAGGGGAGTAGAGCAAATGACCTTTAAAGTCAATTCCTGATCTAAATCTCTGATCCAAATGACATTATCAGCTTCTGGTAACAAAGTATATTTATTCATTTATTGGAAAAATATTTACTGGGTGTGCATATAATCTGTGTCTGGCTCATACAGATAGATATGAGATATCAGCACTATTGTTAAGGACACTATCATCTAATTGGGGAGACAGAGGGATTCCACTATGAAACAATTAAGAAACCACAGCAATAGCAAGGGTGGCAAAAGAAGTATAGAAAAAGTCAGGGATGGAAAAAATCATTCCAGAGGATGAGAAAAAGAGAGCTTATGATGAGTCAGTTTTTTCAAAAGAAGGTGAAGCTTAATCCGGACCCTGCGACCCGGGTAGAATTTGGGAGGCAAGTTAAGCTGAGAAAGCATTTCAGCAGGATTCACCACAGACTTTTAGAGTGGAAAGACTTCTTCTGTCATCTACTATAACTGAATAAAGAAGCCCCACTCCCCCATAGCCACCAAGGGTCCATTCTTCGGTGTCTGCAGGAAGAGCTCCAATCAGGAGGAATCCACTACTTCCCAGGATGGTCCATTCTACTTTGGAATTTTAGGAAGTTTTCTCCTACTTATTTCCCTTTGCAACATCCTGCTGAGATCAAACTAATACAAAATAACAAATATAAAACTACAAACTAACAAATTAAAAAAAAAACAAATCTAACCCTTCTCTACTTGACAACAGAACTTTAAACATTTGAAGAGAGTTCTCATGTTCTCCTTGGGCTGTGTCTTCTGCAGGCTCATCTCCCCAATTACTTCTACTTTTCCTCATATAACATGGATTTAAAGACCTTCCCTATCTTGTTTGGGGAATAAGTGCTTCTAAATCCTAGATTAAGCAAAGCAAGGAAAGGAGATGGAGAGCCAATGTTGGGGAACAATGAGAAATGAATCAAGGATCAAAGCAATTTTGGTCCCGTAACTTCTCTTCTACTCCCTTCAGTACTGGAACTATAATCAACTATGTTCAGTTCTAGAAAAGGGACACCTTTTTGGTCCTCCTCAACATCTTTCATGCATTCTAACTAACCAAGACTTGATTAGCCACTCTGCCTCAGTTTCCCTAGTTGTAGTATAAAGGACAATCATTCTTCTCTTCTTCATTAGGAGCTCTGCTATGTCTCTCTTCTCAAAAATAAGTTGCCCGAGAAATTCATGAAGCTGAAAAATAACAAACTAAAAATCAAGACTAAGGTTTTATTCCCAGATTTTTTCATGAAATAGCTTTGTGGGCTTGACCATGTTACATGACCCCTCTTCCAGGTTACCATTTCCTCTTCTATAAAATGAGAGGATCAAATATGATGACTTCCATGGTCCTTTCCAATGTGAACATTCTATGAAATCTGAAACATTATTATTAGATGATTTATTTAAAACCTGCCTCTGGGTAAGCAGGCTTCCTAAAAGAACAAAAAATACAGTAGGACTGACTGGGAAAAACAGCTATAGGGAGCAGACTGTTAGAATCCACCCTTCAGCCCTTTCCCAGTTTGTCCTTTGGAAACGCTGCAGCTGCTCAGCAGCTTGGGCTGAGGAATCGCCGCCCCTTTTCTCTGTGGTCAAGGCCAGGCCAGCAGCCCTGGGAATCAGCAGATTCCCGAGATTCTGGGTCCCAGAAATGAAGACCTAGCAACTTGAAAGTTCGTCTCCTGCCAATCACATCCTGTCCAGGGTGAGGGAAACTTTAAATAAACCTGAAAATCTCTCTCTGAGCTTCAGCATCATGAGGCCAGGAAAATGGGGGCCAATCTTTTACTGTTTCAGAGATAAATTTTCCAAAGCCAAGAAGAAAAAGTATCCATATGGTTTTATATTTCATACTATATTTGTGAAATTGTATGTATAATTTTATCTACATATAAACTATATGTATATGTTTATAAATATACACACATGAAATCTATTATATGTGAAATATGTAGACATATTTGTGAAGACATGAAACAATATACTGTATACATGAAATTAAATGCATGTGTATATGTTTGCATGTATACATATGAAATTATATATTAATGCATTGTAAGCCTAGCAAATTATAGGTATCCGTGTATTTGTGCATGCATGTGATATGATGTGTGAACACACAGAGATATTTGTTTGCACATATATGGGGCTATACATGTATGGGCATATGAAATTGTGTGTATGTATATGTGTATACATTTGTATATATATATATATATATATATGTATGAAATGTTTACATAAAGAACAAAATATATACATATTTATGTACATATGAAATGTGTGCTTGCATATGGAATTATATATTTGTATAAATATATGAAATCATATGTGTATATTTATACATATATTTGCAAATATATACATATACAATGATATGGATATATATATATAAACTTCTGTGTGCATGTATTTGCTTGTATAAACACATGTATGTTTACATACATATCTGTTTATAACATGAAGTTACATGTTTGTATAAATATACACATGAACTTATGCTGAAATTGTTTATATACATAATCATACTGTGTAGTAGAAAAATGTGTTCATGTAGTTATGTGGATCTATATCTGAAATCAGATGTGTATATATGCATATATTTATGAACATACATATGAAATTATATGCATATATTTGTATGGATACATGAAGTTATATGCATGTGCATACATTTATACAAATACTCCACAGAAAGTAACAAACAACTGTAATCCACTCAGATTGATCCTAGAATCATGGGCTCTTCCACTTGGAAGGGGTTTTAGAGATTCCCTATCTTACTCCATTAATAAGTATTTATTAAGGGTCTGCTCTGGACCAAGCACACTTCGGGCACTGGAGAAACAAAGAAAAAAACAAATTAAAAGGTCCTTGACTTAAAGGAACTGTATCAGGAAAGACAACAAGTATTAACTATATACAATGTGAATTCTAATTGGGAGAAGAAGAGAGAGCAGTACTGGGAGGAATAAGGAGGCACTGGCAGCTTAGAAGTTCAGGAAAGACGTTTAATAGCTGGTGATTTTTGAATTGAATTTCAAAGGAAATTGGGGGGCAAAGACTTTAAAACTCCACCCCCACTTTGGTTAACTTTTGCCTACTAAGTCCAAAGCACTTACCATATTCATTCATTCATCACAGGAAGCTTGTCATCATCAGGATGAGCTACAACTGCACAGGCCGAGGTCATTTCTAGCAGTCTATTTTTTTTTTAAACAAAATACAGTATAACAAAGCAATTTGGATGGAAAGTTCACATGTTCTAGTGATGCAATCACAGATTCATTACCAGCTACCTGTGGCCAAAGGTTGGGGAGAGGAACTCAGGACTTCCAGGATCTCAAAAGTTGACATTTCAAGAAGAAACCAACTCTTATTCCAACTTTTAATCTCTGCTGAGATAAGTATAGTGGACCACTAAATTGGAAAATCCTAGAATTCTGGTGCTAGAAGAAACCCTTAAAAAGCAGAGTTCTTAACTTAGCAGTGACGGATTTTTTCTTTTAATGCTGTTTCTCTGTCTGTCTTCTTCCTTCCTCTCCCTCTTTCTCTCTCCCTTTTTCTCTCCTATCACTCTCTCATCCCTCTTTCTCCATCTTCTTGATGTGGTACAGCTTTTGAGAAGGATGTAGCAATAATCCCAAGGCCATTTGACCTTGGGAGTGATGTAGTTAGAAATGATATATTTCTTCCCTTAGTTTATCCTGCCCCAGTTTACTCCATCTGGCCAGGATGCTGAACCCACAAATATCACTGTCAGATAACAGCCTGTTGGTCAGTGATAAAAGGATTTCTGAGACTAAAGAGCAACAATGACGAGCTTAGTTAATTCAGGTGCAGAACACAATTAGACACCTGACAGATGACCTAGTGACTTTTCAGATCGAAAACCACATCTCCGGAAAGTTCTCTTCCCGGCCCCCACCATGAGCTCTGTCCAGAGAACTATGGGTACTGCACCTGTGCACAAAGTCAGAACTAGACCACTCCTCAACTTTAAGCCATAAAATTAGTATTTATCATTGACATGAACCACCTAGTTCCTCTAACTTTTCCTTATAAATTTACCTTTCAGATCCCATTTCTTTGCTAACTTATTTTTTAATTTAGCCCACTTTAATTGGAGTTACAATTATAATAAACTTTGACCCTAGACTTGGAAATGGGTTTGAACCTTGCAAATTCTTTGAAGATACCTCATGACACCAGTGCGGAACCCCATTTTGGGGGCTCCCTTTAATGCCCAGCAGTCTCCCTTTTCTTTCTAACATCAAGTCACTACTATTCCTTCACTAGTCCATGTAAATAGCAATTGTTTCTGTTTTGGCCAGAAACCCTGGGGGTTTTCCCCTCTCAGATTGGTTTGTTTTTTTGTTTTTTTTAAAGACTAAATAAGAGGCCATTCTCTGCTCCAATTATTATCTATTCTTAATCACTAAATGGGCACTGTCTCAATAAAACACACTAAATGGCAAAGTTAAAATTCAAATGCAGATCTTTTGACTACAGATCCGGCACTTTGCCCCTCTTAACACATTGTTAAAAAGTTCCTGCAAAATGAGGTCCAAGCATGGTCTGACAAGGGCCTGAACCAAGTCAAAGTCTCTATACAAGAAACAATCAAAAGAAAGAGCAGGCTTGTAACAGGAGACTGTTACAAGCAGTTAGGAGAAAGGTGAAGAGGAGCTTTTAATTAAGGTGGTAGCTGCTTGAGTAGTGAGGTCAGATGCTAAAGGTGAAGGTAGAAATGACAACTAATTGACTGTGTAGAACGAGGCAGAGGGAAGAGTCAAGAAATGTGAGTCAAGGGAGAGAACAGAGGCAATGATACCTCTAAGACTTTAGCAAAAGCATAGAATATTAAAAGGAGTCCTTAACTAAAGTCCAGGCCATATATCACCTTACCTGTGTACCTTTGGGTAAATGATGTAACTTCTCAAAAGCTTAAAGCACCATCTTCTGTATGAAGTCATTCTTGATACCCCCAAAAGGAAGTGCTATCCTTCCAAATGAGCTGGTATTTAAAAGGAAATTTTTCATTCTTTGTGCTTTGAGATTACTGATCAATCAATCAGTTCAGAGATTACTATGTGTCAGGCACTGTGCTAGGTGTTGGGGATCAAAATACAAATTTTTTAAAAAGTTAATCCCTACATATTAGAAGCTTACATTCCTAATGGGGATACAACACAGACCTATGTAAGTATGCACAGAATATAAAAAGAATAAATTTAAGTAGCTATAACAAGATAGTCCCATGAGAAGAACATTAGCATTTGGAAGGATCAAGAAAATTTTCATATACAAGATAGGGCATGTAAAAAAAGGGATTCCATTGGAAATGGTGAGGAAAGCATTCTAGATATCAGAAACATCCCGTACAAAGGCACAGGGATGAGAGATAGTGCCATGTGTGTTGTGAAGAAGAGACTGACCATTCCCTAGCTGTGTGACCCTGGACAAGTCACTTAACCTCAATTGCCTCAGCAAAAAGCAAAAAAAAAAAAAGAGAGAGAGAGAGAGAGAGAGAGATTGACATCCAGTTTGATGACAGGCAATTTTAAAAGAAATCCTAGTAATCAATAATCATGAAAAATGCTCTCAATCCCTAAGAATTAGAGAAATAAATGTGTTTAATTTTGTTTCTTCTTCCCAGAACCTGTTTTACCACCTGCAAAATAGTATTGGATTAAATGATGAATGTCTTCAAGGTTCCTCTGTGAAGGTTTCCTGGATCCACTTCATACCCATCAGACTGGCAAAGATGGCAAATGTTGGCAAAGTTTCCCGAAAAACAGGCACACTAGTGCACTAGTGAACTAGTCCTGATCCAGCCATTCTGAAAAGCAACTTGAAACTATACTCAGAAAGCTACCAAACTGTGCATGTCCTTTGACATCCAGTTTGACATAGCCAATGTGTAGTTGGAGATGTGAGAATGGAGATCAGATCAGAAGGATTAGAGATCTAAGAATCAACAGCAGAGAAGAAAACTGAATCCAAAGGAGCTGATGAGATCACCAAGTGAAATAATACATAAAGAAAAGGGTCCAGGACAGAACCTGGGCTGATACCACAGTAGGTGTGATCCGGATGCAGATCAGGTAAACCAAAAGGACAGTCAGACTTTATAAGACAAGAATCAGGAGAGGGAAGTATCAGAAAAACCTAGAGAAAAAAGAATATCAAATAAAGAAAATATGATGATTTATTGGTTTTGTGGGAAAGTAAGTGGAAGGGTTTTTTAAATTTTTTACTTGGAAAAAAAATAAGCTAAAGCAAAACAAAAAATAAAACCAGTTTGGATGTAAAAAAAAAAAATACAAGAGGGAGAGTAATGGACAAAGAGTCTGGAATATGAAGCTTTTAAGGTTAAAGAGAGAAGTTTTACATTTGGTCCTGTAAGAAACAGGAAGCCACTGGGCTAAGTGAGCAGGAGAGTGATATGGCCAGCTAGGGCTTAATCAAAATTACCTTGGCAGCAGTGGGTGGGATGGATTGGTGTGTTGAGAAGAGACTGTTACAAGCAGTTAGGAGAAAGGTGAAGAAGAACTCTAAATTAAGGTGATAGCTGCCTGAGTAGTGAGGTCAGATGCTAAAGATGAAGGCAGAAATGACAACTAATTGACAGTGTAGAATGAGGCAGAGGGAAGAGTCAAAGTTAATGCCAGAGCTGGAAGACTCAAAGAAAGGTTAGGCCCATGACAGAATAAGGAAAATTAGAAGATTTTTGAGAGTTCTTTTTTTTTTTTTTTTTATTCTGGGGAGGGGATGGAGATAATGACTTTAGCTTTGCATATAATCATGTTTGGGATGTTTTTAAAACATTTAGTTTGGGGGCAGCTAGGTGGTGCAGTGGATAGAGCACCAGCCCTGAAGTCAGGAGGACCTGAGTTCAAATCTAATCTCTGACACTTAACATTTCCTAGCTGTGTGAGCCTGGGCAAATCACTTAATCCCAATTACCTCAGGAAAAAAAAAAAAAAAGGAGGGCAGGGAGTGGGAAGAGAAGTCCTCCCCCCTCAAGGACCTCATATTCTAATGAGGAAGACATTGCAAAGAGTTGAGGCATAAGAAAGGAATGTGAAAACTGATTTTCCCCAGAAGTTTCACTGGAAAGGGAGGAGAGATAAGACAGCAGCATGAGGGGATGATTGAGTCAAGTAAAGGTTTTCTGGTTTGGTTTGGTTTTAAATGAAGGAAATTTAGATATCGGAAGGTAGGGGACAATTGATTTGAGAGAAAAGGGATGATTACAATTACAATCTACTGAAGACAAGATGAGAACAAGCACGTGTATAGATAAATTGATTTTAGCAAGGAGAAATGCTACCTTGATGTCAGAGATAGGAAAAAGGAGGAGAGAGGGAAAATGTCAAGGAGTTTTGAGATGACAATAGAAGGACTTTACACTGAATGGTCTCTATTTTTAAGAGTTAAGTTTTTCAGTTCAAAGAAGAGAGCAAGGGGGAAGGTGTGGGAGGCTTGAAAGAGAAAACAAACTTGAGTCATGTCTGTAAAAAAGTGACATATATGGAATCAATCAAGGAGAAATAAAACAGCTGCCTTGATACAGTGCAGAGCCAGTGTGATCTTTCCATTGGACCACTTCCCCATTTTGCAGAATGCAACAATTTGACTCAGAAGACAAGGGGGAAGATGGGGGAAGGAGCAGGGGAAAAGCTAATAAAGAATACTGAAACTCAAATTACAGAAATTGACCTTTATTTATCATACTAATCAGTTTCTTTAACTTTTTTGGTTTTTTTTTTATACAAAGTGACAAATTTTTTTTAGTACAGAAAATTCTGGTCAGAACAGTACCTGTCTGTTTTTAATCGTACCAAAGTCCAACTCTATCTTCAACTCCGGGGAAGAAAAAACAAAACACCAAAAAAACAAACAAACAAAAACCCTGCTACCCCTCAATATGATAGCTATTTTGTTTAGGTAATGCATCAATATGTAATCTACAGTTGTGGTTTTTTTTTTTCTATTTTTATTTTTTAAAATATTTTTATATTTTTGTTTTTGCTTTTTTAACATAGTTTGAGCTAGAAAATGTGTACCTGTAAAACAAGGAACAAAATTCAGGCCTGATATAGTTCTTTCTTCTGAGGAATTGTGCAAGGAAAAAAAAAATCCCTTTTATTTTTTTTTAAATGCAAATAAGCACAAAACTACAACCTGTAGTCTAGAACTAAAAAAAAAAAAAAAAATTAAGACCTCTTGCTAGAAAAATGAAATGTTAGGAACAGTCCATAAAGCCTTCTCAAATTAAAATGGGACAAACCAAATAGAGTACAGTACCTACAAAGATAATGAATGGTTGATGGAGAAGGGAGAGGCAATCTTCTGCCAGGACTCACCCAAGCTTTTCGAAGTACACAAGCAAATCCAAGATGTTGCTTTATCACAGAGCTGGGTACACAGCGTGACTGAGTGTTGCAAATGATATAAAAAAAACCCCATGGTTTTATTCTGATTCCAGACAGTGTGAATGCTACCGAAGGCTTTTGATCCAAAGCCCAAAACTGTGACCATTTTCATATCAAATTTTTAAAACGAAACAAAACAAAACACAATTATGTGACTGCTACACACACTGAAGGACAAAGCAGAAGAATTATTCTGCAAAATTGCACCAGTAAAAGCTATTGATATTTACAGACTTTTAAAAATGACCAAACAGCATGCACTGGACCAAGTTTACTGCCTGGTCTTCCCCCTCCTCCCCTACCACCAGTCCCCAAAACCAAATTGATTATTTTATTACTTAACAAATTAAGTACAGAATGATCAGCTCATATTAAGGTCTTTAAATATAAAGTCTATGCAGGTAGAGTAAGGGAGAGGAGGGAGGAGGAAGCAATTTCAACCAGAGGAATTAAAATTAACTCCAAAGTGCAGGAGAGGCTTTTCCACTGGCAAATACATGTCCTAAAAGGGCAATGATTCAGCCATCCCAACTAGGCAAAAGAATCACCCTGAAAACTTAGGAGATATGATCCTAGAGTCCCAGAAGAATTTCCAAAGGTTTCTAAAGCCCACCTGATTTCCCCCTTTCCCTGGCCCCAACCCCACTGACTCCAGCACAAACCCACAGTCCAGTCCCTCCTCCCCCACCTCAGATTGCCCTCTCCCTTCTATTCCAAAGTGTAATTTCACTGAGAACAGGCACAAAAAGTCAGACTTAACAAGAGAAACACAAGAGTAAGTGATGAGGACAATGGCAGAGAGGAAGACAACAGGCCACAATACAAGGACATTCAAGTAAACATAAACAACCAAATACTTAGAAAAGGTTTGTAAACTTGTGGATCTAGAAGATTCTTTTTGCAGCATTGATAATCTGCGGCTAAAAAAAATATAGGCTGTTCTACCTTGTACCCCCATCATATTAGAAGTCAGTCAGTCAGTGTCTCTCTCTCTCTCTAGGAAAATAAATGCACAAATGAGAGAGAAATGAATTCCGCTGGCCAAGGCTTCAGTCTTATTCAGCCACTTAAGCAGGTGCTTTTGGTTATTATCCATGTTAGTGTCTCAATCCCCTTCATGAAGAACTGTGAATATATATATATATATAAAATATTTAACGTCTGGCCGTCTATTTACATTGGAAGAATATGTTCTGCATTTCACAGCAAAATGTCTGTCTACAGTGGGCAAGCTGGTATCCACAGGACTTTATTTTGTTCTTCATCGACGGTCGTCAAGATCTGAGTGCAAATGTTAGCAAGGGCTCCACCCTGGACGATACCTGTAGAACATAAGAGATGTAGCAGAGAAAAGGTCAATTCTCAGTTATTGTAAAAATCAGCTGTACAGGTAGTCGATGGGAAACTTCAGAATCAGAATCAAAATAGCCACAGCAGCTAAATTGGGAGGTGAGAACATGCACTTTGAAGGAAAAAAAAAGGACCAAAGAAAGAAGGAAGGAATGAAAAGGTATTTAAGTACTTATTATGTTTAAGCATTGGAGTTACAAATTAAAATGCCAAATAGCCCCTGTTCTCAAGATCACATTCTAACTGAGAGAGAACACACAGAAGTGATCAGCTTCAAGAAAAATGGAAATATTCAATAGCCCTTTGGTTGTAGTGACAAAATAAAAGTAGTCTCATGGTTCTCCATCACTGGGAAGACTATAAGTGGTTAACTCTCTGTTCTCATATAAAAAAAAGAGCACTTAAGGGTTGGAGTACAGTGGGTGCTTTGGGTAATCTCCCGAGGTTGGGGGTGGAGTGAACTCAGAGAATCCTAAATCCTGAGATAGGTCAAAGTTCCTACAGAGCAAAGAGCAGGATGGGATAGATTGATTCTTCCCTGAGTTTAATTTATATGGGGGGCAGGAAGCAGGCCAAGTAGTAACTGTCTATTTTATCTAATTGTTTCTTGCTAATGAGGTACTAAAAATTCAATTGTTTCTATGCTACAGAGGTGCTATCAGCACTTCCATCTCCTGGTACAAAGCAATGGTCACCCACACCTAGTTAAAAAGTTCTGCTTAATAGGCTCTTGGGTTTTTTTTTTCCTTCATTCTCTGCCTCTCTGCTGCCCATTTTTAGTTATTTCTGAGCCCTGTTCCCGAGACTGTTAGGAAAGTGGAGCTAAGGTGGAAAAATAGATCAAATATTATTATAAATTTTATCTTTATTTTATATCAAATATTTATATTTTAGTTTATTAAAACAAAAGTATAAAAAATATAACTACTATAGAATATATTTTGCTCCTTATTTAAAATGGTTTCATATGATAGGCGGTGTAACTATAATATAAACTATCTTTTGTTTCTTATTTTAAATAGTTTCATGTGAGAGGATCCTGAAATGATTGATAAGCATGGGATTTAAAGTTTCTGTCAGGCTTTCAAAGACAGGTATTCCCAATAACCAAGAAAAATCAGGATTTTTTTTTTTAAACTTGAATAAACTACTCCTAAGGGAAACACTATCTAAGTAAAGCTGGATTTGCCCAACTTTGCAATCAAGGGAATCATGACTTTTCAGATAACAACTCTGGAGGGTTGTCATGATTGTCAATTACTAATCAGAATCCTGGAGAAAGTGAAAAGAAATGTAAATCCAAGTGGCTAAGTATCTTTTTTTCTTTCTTTGAAACATTTTTTTTTCTAATGTGTTTTGTTTTTCCATTTCAAACATTTACAGATTACTCCCACTTTGTGAATAGTTTCCTGTAACAAAACAATTAAGTAGAACTAATAACACAGTGACTTCATCTACAAGTGTGTCTAACATTACACATCTGTAATAGCTAATCTCTATAGCTGAGGGTTAAAATGGAGCAAATACTTTGTGGGAAATGAGATGCTAAAGAAAATAAAATAAAATTAATCTTTATCAGACAACCCCCACTCCTGACAAGACACTGCCAGTAGAACTTTTAGCAAGCTGATTAAAACTGATTCACTTCTCCCAGACTACAATTCTTGTCTTCTCCTGGAGGTTTTGCTTTAAAATTTCAAAATGATTTGGAAGGTAGAGGGTATTTTAACATGGGCTTTTAACAAGGTGAATGAAAAATGTCTGACTTAGACCTTCCTCAAAAATACGCATGGAACAACAACCAACTTTTCTGCCTTCTGATACTGAAAGGATCAGTTATCTGTTATTACAGATTTTATAACTATCTGTAAAAGCATGTAGTCTATTAGGGAGCACTGAATACAACCATCATTACATAGGGCATTTCCCCACATTTAATGGGTACATAGACATGTTAAAAAGGAGGGACACCTCAATTACCACACCATCAGCAGACCAGTATAACAGAACACTCGGGAAGAATAGGTGGACAGAAGCAAAGCAAGTCTTAAATATGCAATTCATTTTTACTAAGAAGATCAATATAGAAGTAATCTTCTAACCAAATTTTTTCCTTCTACTTTAAGGAATTCTTAATTGTTTTCCTTATATTACCTTCGACCAGCTTCACAGAAATCTCCCTTACTCTAAATACCTGGTCATTAACAAAGCACAATATGGCTTCAATGACCAATAAATTACAAAAACTCAGATCCAAGATAAAGCCTATATCAAGGTGCCAGCAGCTGCTTGACCTCAGGGAGGTGAGATCCAAGTGGCCTGAATTTACCCTATGTACCTATGAATTCACAGATACTGAGTGTTACCTGGAACATTTCCACCTCCCTGAGAAATGGACATAGAAGCACAGCAAAAAAAGGGCACCTTTTAAATATTCAAACCTGAGTGCCCACAATAGAATGCAACTTCCTTGAGGGCAAGAAAAGTTAAATTTTAGTTTTTTGTATTTGTAGCCCAAGTTCTTGCTTAAGAAATGTTTAATGAAACTGAAAAGAATATGTAGAATAAGACTGTGATAATATGTCCAAGTCCAAGTACTGTTTTCCTTTTATTTCTTTTTTTTTTGGGGGGGGGGGAGGAGAAAGGTTGGGAAGGAGAAAAAAATAAATGCTTGGTTATTGGAAAAAATGTTATCAGAAAAAAAAGACTGTGATTTGGTGGGATTCTCCCAAACCTCTCCCCACACACACAAAGTAAAATATTGAGCCTGATGTTAGACAAAAAAGCAAGGCTGACAAACCTTCGATTTTCCAAAACTCTTGTTTCTATTCCACCCCGACCTCCTACTCACAGTTTTGCAAAAGAAACAGATACCAACTTTCTTGCCCAACTGATTCATGTCAAATGCTCACCTGTGAAATATTTGCTGTACTCCTGTTCTATCTTCTGAGCTGTCTCAAATTGTTCTTTGGAATATCTCTGTGTGACTTTATCCCTCAGGAAGATGGGGTCTCTTTGTTCTCTGTTGGAACACACAAAGCAGAATTAGGCTAAAAGACTTTACTTTTCCCTATCGACACGGGAAGCTGTAAATCCATGGGAAAGGATAACCACGGTGAAGGGGGCCCCCTGGTGTGCATCCTTGTAAAGGAACAACCTGATCCTACTGGAAAGGAAGGTCTGGGAAGAATGCACCAGAAAGCATCTTTACAATGAAAAAAAAAAAAAATTCAAATATGTACATGGCCAGGATGACTCCAGTGCCTTTGCTGGAATCATGAGAGCAAGGAAGACAAGGCCAGGGAATGTTAGAGCTGAAAGGTCCCTTAGATATCCTCAACAACTAACTCCATCATTTAAAAGAGAAAAAGACTAAGGGGAAGAGAAATGATATAGCTAAAGCAAAGTTCTAGGAAGTCAGTAATCAAATTTAGGGCAGAACCCAGACCTCTTGCCCCTGGTCCAATGCTCCCATGTGCCAATCTTGTCTCTTAACAAGCAAGGGAAACAATGGCTTCAGTATGCCCCAGCTCTAGAGGTCACTTACTTGATCTGCTTAGCATTCTTGTAGCGGATGAAGATGACAATAGGGTAAATGTGGATGCTATGGAGCCGCTCAATGGCGTGTGGACCAATGTCCAGGAGACAGTGACAGTCCTAAGGGAACAATCAGCACACCATCAGTATGCTAGTATAACAGAACACTCGGGAAGAACAGGTCCTTCCTATTCTTAAAGGGCAAGTGCTTTAAATAAACATTTCATTTTTTCTAAGGAGATCAATATAGAAGTAATCTTCTGACCAAATTTTTTCCTTCTACTTTAAGGAATTCTTAATTGTTTTCATTATATTACCTTCGACCAGCTTCACAGAAATCTCCTTATTCTATATAAATACCTCATGGTCATTAACAAAGCACAATATGGCTTCAATGAGCAATAAATTACAAAAAATCAGATCTAAGACAAAGCCTGTATCAAGGTGCAGCAGCTGCTTGACCTCAGGAAGGTGAGATCCAAGGGGCCTGAATTTACCCTATGTACCTATGAATTCACAGATACTGAGTGTCAGCTGGAATATTTCCATCTCCCTGAGAGATGGACATAGAAGCACAATAAAAACCCTTATTTCTGTCAAAGCAGAGAACGGTATCAGTCCGCTACTTTAACAGAAGAGGAAACTGAGATCCAGGAATGCTACATGCTTTGGTGAGGTAAATTAAAAGGCTGGCCTGGGACTAAAACTCAGATTCTCTAGACTCTCAATCTCAAAATTCAGTATACATCATGCTACTAAGAAGAAAATAATAAAATGCAACTAACTGGAAACAAAGTATCATCAACTAGGGAATTCTGTGGCACATGAATGTCCTAGAATATGACTGTGCTATAAGTAATGATAGCTGATAAAACACAGAGAAACTTGGGAAAACTTAAATGAGTTTTATGCTAAGTAAAATAAATATAACTAGGGAAACTCTGTGTGTGTGTGTGTGTGTGTGTGTGTGTGTGTTTGTGAGAATTGCCTCTCTTCTTTTTGGAATACCCACAGCAGAATTAGGTTCAGAAGCCTCATTTTCCCCTCATACCATAGTTTTCCTTCTTTGCCCAAAGCCATGAAGTATTGACAAATATTGTCAATGACAATACATACACACACACACATACATACATAATGAGAACAATATAAATAGAAAGCACAATTGTAAAACAAATAAAACTAAATGCTGTAAAATTATGATATTTAAGGTCAGTTCCAATTTTATTTTTTTTTTAATGATGTAAAATGATTATTTTTTTTTTCAGCTTTTAAAACAGAGGTTAATGAGGATAGTGGGCAGGCAGGTCCAGCCTGGGAACCTGCTCTCCAGTGCAACATTTCCAGAGGCCCCAATATGGTTCCTATAGTGAGAAGACCATACATTTCCTTCTGTATTAAAATACAGGTGATTTCCCTGAGTAAAGGGTGGAATTCAGTAGCACCTGCCCTGGCACCATTATCAAGGCAATGGCACTGGAACTGATGCCCAGGAATGGGAGGAAGAGTTGTACTGGGCTCCAGTGGGCCATCATCCCTACACTACCCACAACTTCTGGGAATCCACCAGTTTCCTTCACCCCTGAATCCCTCAGGCCCAATTTTAAAAAGCCATAAGAAGACTTTCCCTCCATTCTTTACAGAGGGGAAGGAGCTACATATGTGGAATATGGTGTATAATGTGTACTGCTGTATTGGTTAGTTTATGGATTTTTTCCCCTTTTTTAACCTTTATAATAAGTGATGGTGAATGTTGATTAACTAATAAGGAGAAAGAGGAACTATTGGGAAACACAGGTGATATAAACACAAAACTTTTAAAAATTTTCAGTGATAACTGTTTGTTGACTGATGTTTGACACAGATGAAGTAAAACATAAATAGTACAACCACATCAAGCTGAAGGAAAATTCAGATCTAATACTGAAGTTTTATCAACTCTCAAGCCTGAATTGTGTCAAACAAACTACCTTATGAATGACTGCTTGAGAAGGAAGGAAGGGGAAGGAATAAGAGGTTTAGAATTCCAGGTACAGTGAAAAGACAGTCAATTCAATGGCAGGAGAAAAGCAAACAAAACAAAAAATAAAAATATGGCTGACTGCTAAGGAAAGGTAGAAAACATCACTGAGAAACAGGGCAGGGCATAAAGGGCTGACCACTCCTACTTCTTGAACTGTTTCTGACTCCACAACATTTATAAACTAAAGCAGGGACACTCTATTGAGCATCAGTACCTTGTCTGTTATCTCCTTTATGGATGCTACAGTGGTCACATCAAAATGGCCGCTTCTCCTTTTATAATCAATGAACAGGCAATCTTTGACCCCTCGTTCAATGGCCTGTTGGGAAGCCTTCATCACCTCTGAAAGACACAACAAAAACATGAATGGCTCTCTTTCCTCCGAGTTACCCTAAATTACCCTGATTGTTATTTAAAATAATGATAATGTCTTGCTTTGGTAATCTGGCTCTGGGTCACAACTCTTTTCTATACTTTAAGTTGCCATCTTTTCATAAATCTTTCCTTAAAATCTTGTAGCAATCTTATAGATTCTCCTGAGAAAATTTAATTGTTACCGCTCATGCTAACTTGCCATCCCAAACAATGAGGTACAGTAGGAAAAAGAGAGGAACAGAATGAGTATTCTTAAAAATATCATTGTGGTTTGTCAACATTGGCTAAATGAGGTGTTCTGTTCCCAAAAAGGCCTACTTACCCAGAGGACATCTGCAAAACTTCCCAGGAGCCTCCTTCACCAGCATGTCCTTCACAGCATCAAGTAAAGGCCCTAGGATCAAAACAGGCCTTGGAGAAGTGCAGTCCACCTTCTGTACCCGCTGATAAGCCAAGCTGACTGAATCTGAAAAGAAAAAAGCAAGAGGTGAGCAGATGGCTCAGAGAACAAAGAATGACTCAACCCTTAACTTTGAGCAGAACTAATCTTTTTGGTTTGCCAGAAAAGAAGAAGGCTAAGTAAGACATCCCCTACAAACATACACACAACTAGTCAACTAATTGATAAATATTTATTAAGTGCTTAATATGTGTCCTCAAGGATGTCACAGTCAAATAGGAGAGACAAAGTGCAAATAATTATGTGCAAGTCATATGCAGGATAACTAAGGAGTAATCAATAAAGGGAAGGCACTAGAATTGAGACTGGGAAAGGCTTCTTGTAAAAGGTAGGAATTAGCTGGAACTTGAATTCAAGCAAGGGAAGCCAAGAGGCAGAAATGAAGAAAGCATCTCTTCCAGTGAAAATGCCCAGGAGTCAAGAGATTGAGTGTCTACTTCAAGAAATAGCAAGAAAGTCACTGTCATTGATTTTAGAACTGGTGGGAAAGTATATGGTATAAGAAGAGTAGAAGGCAGAAAAGGGGAGGAAGGAATTTAAGTTACGAAGACCTTTGAACACCATCCAAAGGATTTTATATTGGATCCTGGAGGTGATAGGAAGCAAATGGAATTTACTGCAAGAAGGTGAGAGAGAGGGAAGTGACATAGTTGGACCTGTGCTTTAGGAAAATCACCGAATGGGAGACAGATTGAAGTAGGGAAAGATTTGAGGCAGGCAAACCAAAGATCAGCTATATATCAGCTGGACAGATATTAGGACTATATCAACAATAGTCCACCTTCAAAGTAATAAGTGCTTCTACCAAGATGGTGCCAGTGTCAGAGTAGAAAAGGTGCCGTATTTGAGACATGTTACAAAGATGAAATCAAGAGGCTTTGACAAATCCTGGATATGGGAGGAATTGTAGATGATTCCAAGTTGGGAGTCTGAAGGGCTGAAAGGATGCTGGTGGTTTCAACAGTAATAGAGAAATTTGGAAGTGCTTGTATTTGCAGAGAAAAGTAATGAGTTCAGTTTTGACCTCATTACGAATGGGGAAACTGAGACAAACAGGGTTAAGTGATTTCCCAGGTAGTAAGTGGGCTTAGGTCTTTCTGACTTCAGGCTTGGCCCGCTAACACCTACCTACCCATGAAAAATAGTAGAGAAGGTTAAAAAAAAAATACGAATCAACTAGTCACTTTTCAATAGTACTCAAAAAGTGTACAAAGTGCTTTCCCCACAAAAGACATAAAATTAGGCAGTCCAAGTATTATTGCTCCTATTTTTCAGGTAAAGAAACTGAGGCACAGAAAACTTAAGTGACTTACTTTGGGCCACAGGATCAGACAATAGTCAGTCCACAAGCATTAATTGAATGCCTATTATATTCCAGGTACTGGATCATAAAATTTAGATCTAAAAGATGTTAGATATCATCTACATCACAGCCTTAATTTTATAGATACATAAACTGAGGCCCAGAGAAATGGAGTGACTATTAGTTGTAGCAGGTAGTGGCAGGGGTTCCCTCAAGAAAATGTCAGAGATAAGTTTCTAACCCAGGTCTCCTGATTAAAAATCCATTATTCTTTCTAATGCCTCTCACAAAAGCAGAGTAAAGATTTGTAGAATGATGAGTAATTTATTCTGGCAAGGGAAGACATCGCTGTGTGAAGTAGAAGTACGTAACACTAGAAAGTTTGATTGGGACCAGACTAGAAGGCATATGACCTCATACCTTCCTTGTAACTCTCAGGACCGGACATTTAGGAATTAAGTCAAACAAGTATTTTATAAGCTATAAGTAAAAGAAACACTCAATTCCTACTTTTTGAATAGAATAGGCTAGAAAAATAAAAAATAAAAAAATCTCCCTCCATAATTAACCATTGCTAGTCACCAGTAGATGTCAACACATATGGCTCCTACATATATATCAAGGAAAGAGCAATAATTCACTTTAGAGAAATTCTTTCATGGAGAGTGGGGATGAAGGTGTCACAATCCCAACTTTTCCTTCGATTACCTGTGTATGAAAAAAATATTTTCTATCCCTGTGCCTCTGAGTCTGACTATCATTCCCCACATAAAATACAAAGAATGAGGAGTATAGCAGATAAACAAGAAAGCACTTGATACAACTTAAAGTGAGGAAGGAAAGGAAAACTCAACCAAAGTTTGGTTGTCAAAAAGACACTTTTTTGAAACGTGTCCATCAACACATTTGCCCCAGTGAGAGCTGAGAACCAAGCCTTGGAATATTCTACCAAAAGTGGTGCTGAATCAGTGTCTCTTGGGTCAAATGGGGATGACCTAGGGCTGATCATCCCCTGAACCACTCCCAGGAGTCTTCAAAAAGCAATCTATGACTTAGCCTAGAAAGAGACTCTACGGCCACCAAAGTCACTTGCCTTCCAGGAAGGGAATGGAGTCCGTGCTGATGGTGTCCAGAGCCAGCAAATCTTTGCTATCTTTCGAGCCATTCCGTTTATGCTTTTGTTTCCTTCGAAAGAAGGATCTCCGCGCAGCAGCTGACAAAGTCTTTGATGAATTATTTTCGTCTTTGACTTCAGACATGCTGTGCCTCCTGGAGACTTCCTGGTCCATGCTACAGTAAGAAAGGGTATGACTGAATGTTAGTGTGGGCAGGAAACTCAAGGATCATCTAACCTAATGTCACCCAAGGTGAGCATGAGATCCACGACTTCCATCAACAACAGGTGTCTTAGAGACAGACATGTGCCCCTGAAGCTATCCTCTTCAATCATTCCATTATCCAAAGGTGCCATTTCTTTAAGGTCCCTGGTATCAGGAGTCAAATACATGTCTTAGAAGTAAACTGTCTGATAGCAATTAAAGTTTCAAGATACGTGGTTATGTTTTTGGAAGGGCATTAATTCACAAGTATTATGGCCAGATACATGTCTAAACAAGTCATGCTATTATAATAATAATAAGGCTATTTAAACAATTTGTGATTCTTCAGAGTCAGTACTAGCTGCATGTGGATTGCAATTCCTTTGTGCCCTAAGAGAGATCCTCATGAGTTGCTGTAATGGAAAAAATAACTTCAAAATGACTTGGTGACCAAGCCCCTGGGGAAAAGAGTAATAAATAATAGTAACTTAATTTACACAGCTCTTGAGAGTTTACAAAGTACTTCATAGCTCATTTCAGCATCACAAGAAAATCCTATGAGTGCAAGTATTTCACTAATTTTATGTCAGATAAGGAAACTGAGTCTTATAGAGGCAGTGAGGCAGAGAGATGGCTAAACCCCACTGGACTTGGGAGTCAAAAAGATCTGAGATATCTGCCTCAGATATTTACTAGCTGGTCAAATCACCGAACCTCTCAACCTCAGTTTCCCCATCTGCAAACCAGGAATATTACCCTGCCAGGGTTGTTATGAGCATCAAATGAAATTACATAAGTATAGCCTTTTGCAAATCTTAAAGCACCATACAAATGGTCTTTATTAAAGAGGTTAAATGACTTTTCCAAGAACTCACAGTTAGAAGGACTTGGTCCCAAATTCTAAGTACTGTAATTTTATTAGTCTACCACATTATGTAGAATCTCAATGAGATTTGAAATCCCTGCAAGCACTGAACAGCACATAAAAAGAACAGGATCTATTCATTAATACATTCAGTCACAGACCATCAAGGAATGGGGCAAAAGTAGTTCTTTTGGTTCCTTTGGCTCATATATCTGAAGTCACCTTTCCTCCTTCCTCTCTTAACCCTCCATCCCACTAATCAATAATTATATACTCCAGAGCAGAAGTGTCTAATACAGCTGGGCAATACTCCTAAAAACAGACTAATCCAGATTAAAACCAAATTAGGTAATAGTTCACTAAATAAAAACCCAATAGGTGCTTTTCAAAGTCAATATGCAGCCTTTTTTCTATGTGAGTTTGACCCCACTGCTCCAGAGTCTTGTTTCCCTAGTCCAAGTTCTATTTTCTCTCCTGATGCTAATCCTCTGGAGGCCCAATCTTGTAAAAGACAGAATGATGTCTCTAACTGGACCAAGGCTGAGCTTGCTTTGGACACACACTGGTTATATGACTCTCACTTAAGCTCTCAGGGCTACTGAGACTACAAGATACACAAAAGGTATACATCTGCATAAAGTAGAATATATCCTATGCAAATAAAATCACTGGTCCAGTTTTAAAAAAAAAAAAACCTACTATTAAAGGCCCTCATTATGTCACACCTCCCCGAAGAATGAGATCCAGGCTCTTCCTCCTCTCCCACAATGACCATATTTTCTTCCACCTCTCTATCCCCTTCTCCCTCTTCTCTGGAGAGCCCCCTGGGGGGCTATGGGCCCAAATGCCTCTCACATGTATTTGCTGGGGATCTGGCCTCTTTCCAGTTTCTGGGCATTCTCATCTAGTTGCCAGGCCATCCAACAGCCGAAGGTACCCTGAGGGAGGGTGTCGTCAATATAGAGAATGTCGTCCTTCTTGAAGCTCAGCTCCTGGTCCACCTCTGCCAGTCGGTCATACAGAGCCCTGGTCCAGAAGGAGAGAAGGGTCAATATTTACTGTCAAAAGCACCCAGAGGATGTTCTTTCATATCAGTCCCCAAAAGCTTTGCTATCGTACACCCTCTTCCACCCAGATCCAAAGAGATACCTCCAGAACAGAGCATTGTGCTTCCTAATGGGCCAGAGACCCCCTCCAAAGAAGGACCAGCTTTTCCTTATGAGGTAGGAGCCCCCCAAGAGCACAAACTATCTCTTGCTGACCAGGCCAAGGTTGGTCAAGCAGGAAACGTGCCTCCCCCCTCAGACAGCATCTCCCTAGGGTTAGTGCTCTGCAGCCCTTGTTTCAAGATGTTCCCCTGAATAGGAAATCATCCAAACTCAGTGTGAGGGATTGATAACAAAAGACTTGCAGCCCCCAAGGAGAATTAGCCATTATCTCCTCAGTCTCTTGGCTTTTAAGTCCAAATCTGGTGTTCTGCCTTTTCCCTTAAATACCTGAGAAGTTTTGCCTAGAAAGCCTAGAAATGAATTAGTGTCCATCCTTCTGCCAACCCCTAGGAACAAGACATGGGGAGACCCTGAGCACAGACAGGCTGTACTCCAGCATCTAGCCAAAAGACAACTGGGATTTCATGAGAGAGACAGGGCAGGCCCAGCCCCTGAGTACCTAATGTAGAAGCCATCGCCTGGAATGTCCTTGACCTTGCTGAAGTCCTCCAGGCGATACTGCACCTTCACTCGGATATTTTCCCCAGGTTTCAGCATCTCCAGGTAGGCTTCCTCAGCTGTTTTATTCCTCATGTCCACAGAACCGTACTGCCGAGGGAAAGGAGAGGAAGACTGAGGATGGGGAGGGTCAGAGTGCTGAGGGGTAATAAGGCAAGGTCAAGGGAGAGAGAGAGAGGCAAAGGAGATATACAAAGGGAGAGAGGGGGGAGAAAGAGGAAGAGAGAAAAGGAGAGGAAAAAAGAGAGGGAGGGAGGAAGGGGAAAAGAAAGAGAGGGAGGGAGGGAGGGAGAAAGAGGAAGAGAGAAAGGGAGAGGAAAAAAGAGAGGGAGGGAGGAAGGGAAAAAGAGAGAGGGAGGGAGGGAGAAAGAGGAAGAGAAAAAGGGAGGGGAAGGAGGGAGGAAGAGAAAGAGAGACAGAGACAGAGACAGAGAAGGGGGGAGGGACAAAGGAAGGAAGAGAGAAATATAGGGGGAAAAGAAATAAGAGAAAGGGAAAGAAGGGGAGAGAGATACAGAGGGAAGAGAGAGACAGAGATAGAGAACTTGCCCACCCTGTCCTTCCATTTAAAACTTCCTGGAACCTCTCTTGTTTCTTCCTTGTAGTAGCTTTGAATGACACCCTCCATCCTCCCCCCCAAGGCTTATTCCAAAGAAGCAGATTCTCTGAAGTAGAATAGAGCCTCCTAGAGAGCAAGGATGTTCTCATTTATGTCTTTGCACTCCCAGTTCCTAGCATGGTGCTTGGCACATAGTTGGTACTTAATAAACACTTATAAACCAAACAGAATCTGCCCCCTTCCAGATCCCACGTGGCCTCTCAGAACTGGTTAGTGTGTCCACCTTCTCATATTTCTTGTGTTCATTTCTATGCTCTTATCATTTTCCCCATCCTACTTACCCACCTGTGATTATCAGGCTATGGGCTCTTCAAATACAGGAAGTATATTCTTCCCATTAAATCGGGGATCCCTGAGGACAAGGACACTACGGGTGTCCCAGTGAAGCAATCAATAAATTACTTTTTAAGCCCCCTGTGCCAGGCACTCTGCTAGATCCTGGGGATAATAAGATAAAACTAAGACAGAGCCTGCTCCCCAGGTAGCTACACTTTACTAGGGAACACAACATGGACAAACCAGTCACAAAGCCTACACAATGCAATTTTGGGGAGCCCATGCTACCAGTGTGGAGGCTTGAGATCAGCTTCCCAGAGGAGGTGACATTTGAACCAACAAGGACAGTGTTTTCCTCATCAGATCACGGGCTCCCTAAGAGCACCAAATGGTTCTCATGAGGGAGAAATTCTTCACTTACTCCACTCAAGTCCTCACCTCAAGTATAAGGTCTCCTGGCACCAGCCCCTCAGGACCACTGGCAGGACTACCCTCCTCCACGTCTGCCACGAACACCCCATGCAGGTTCCCACCACATATCTGCACACCGAGTTCCACCTGGGACTTTTTAATGATGACAACTCGGGGTTCTGGGGTTCTCTTGTTGGCATCCAAGACCCTGTGGAGGAAGAATGCAAGTTAATCAGCCCTCCATCACTCACACAGACCCTTTGTCAGAGAGAAGTGGATCCCAAGGCATGGCACAGGAGCAGCCTTTAGCTTCCTCTTCCAGAAAACCCTCACCTATCTGAAACAAGGAGCTGGAGAAGATTAGCTGGGCAAGTTCCTTCCAGCTCAAAGACTTAATTTAAGGCTGTGATGCCAGGACTTCAATTCTGAAAGCTGCCTTGGCTGTAGCCATGAATTTAAAATATTGCCAAAACAAATCAGTCAGGAGATAATCTAAAAAAAAAAAAAAAAAAAAAAAAATTGGCCTTGAAGTATGTCTCATATTTTCTTTTTTGTCACACATTTACATTCCTAATGATATTCTATTTAAGTACTAATTAAAAATCATCTTACTTCCTAACAACATCAAAAAAAAAAAAAAAAACGCTCAGTTTAGAGGGATGATGTAACCAAAAAAAAAGGAGAGAATCCCCACTTTTAAAATATTTGCCACACTCTTTTTTTAGAGTGGCAAAGAAATGAACAGAAAATAGATGTTCATCCATGGGGAACTGCTGAACAAATTCTGCTCTATTAATACAGTAGAATATAACAGCACCATAAAAATCAGAGAAGCTTGGGATGACTGGTATGGATATTTGCAGAGTGAACTGAATGAGTAGGGCCAGAGACCCTTTACACAAGGACCACATTAACACGATGGAGGATAATCTCAAGGACATTCGCCCTTTGCTCAAAGCATCATCTAATCATGTTGCCAGTGAGCTGCAGGTGAAGTGGAGAGGTAGGGAACATAAAGGCAGAATGAAGACAGAGAGTTGATATGACTGGCTTAGTTGCACCTGTGTTATGAGAGAGGGGTGGTTCAGCAGGACAGGGGAGTGAGCAGGAAGTGAATTTTTAAAAATAATAATAATATTAACAAAAATAATAACAACAAAAATGAAATAAAGCTTTTAAAATAATTTTAAATGAGCTCAGGAGAATTAAGACACCCGAGTTCTAGTCTAGTTCTGTCTTTGCAACAAACTAGCCGCTTGACCTTTGAGAAACAAAGCTAGCTGATCCCTAAGGGTTCCTTCAGGATAAACTTTCTTGGAGTCTAAGACTTAATCTAAAATGAGTGAAGATAGCCTTCCCAGAGTCCATCTCACCTTTCTTCTCACTTAGCCTTTTCCCCTGGTGTATGATGATCCCGTCCCACCAAATTATGATTAATGACTACACCAGGTGTAACAGAAGAGCCAAATTATGGAGCAATAGTCTGGGCTCTCCATTGGGAGGCAGTGTTGTTACACCCTAGTTATTCTGGCTCAGTATAACCCACCCTTGAATTAGCTCAACATTTCCATCTGGCTTGGAAAGGTCAGTGAATTTGAGGGATAAGTGGGAACTGATCGGGCTCTGAATCTGAGTGAAAAACTAAAACGGGGACCTAAATGATGGCCAGGCTTGCAGTTCGCACCAGATTCATTTCACCTAAATCTCAGTCTATACCGTGATATACGCCGCCTGCTAGCTCAATCCTTTGTAATTTCTGCATCAACATTATAAATACCTTGTCCAAAAATGGCCTAATTATCTAGAGTCACCCTGAAGGCACAGAGAGGGTCTGTGAATAAGGAGGCCCACCTGATGGAGTTCCGAGGGCTGGTGGTAGGTGTGGTCTGCTTGGACGTCGGCGTAATGGTCCCCTCATCCTGCTCACTCACAGTGTCAATGATGGAATGGCTGTCTGGAGTGGCAGACCCACTGCCTTGTGGGTTGGAATGAGAGCTCACAGGCTCCAGGCGAGAGCTACAGAGAGAAAATAACAGTGTAGGGGTAGAATACAGTTCTCACCACCACTATCCCTACCCAACAGCCAAAAATTCTACCATTGGCCAGGTCATAATGATATGGCAAACCCCAAACCAACAATGTCAGGCTTTTGCCTAAATAAAAGCAGAGTTTTCAGAAGAAGGAACCTAACAGTGGCACTGTGTTCTGTCCGAGTCAGGCCACATCTTGGGCACTGCTTTTGCTTCTGGGCACTACAATTTAAGAAAGACAAGCTGGAATACAGTGGAGGATCTAGAAAATGTGTCATGTAAAGCCTAGTGGATCTGTTTAGCCTGGAGAAGAAAAGACTTAAGAAGAAACATGATAGCTGTCTTTAAGCATTTCAGAGTCTGTCACAAAGAAAAGGGATTAGACATGGTTGGTTTGGTCCCAGAGGGATAAAGTAGACACCCAGGAATAGAAGTGTCAGAGAGGAAGGTCTGGGGACATACAGAAATTTTTTTCTATCATCACAGCTGTCCCAAAGTGGAATGGGCTACTTTGGGAAGTAGTGAGCTTCTCATCTTCTATGGGCTTCAAAGAAAGGGTCAGTTGGCTCTGTGTTTCTCTGTAAAAGTTAGTGTTGGATACAAATTGTACAAGATGATCTTTGAGATCTCTTCCAATCCTTGGTTTTTAATTTTTCTATCATGGGGCTTTTCTTTTAAGGAAGAAAAAAATTTAAGTTGTGACTGGGAATTAAGAAAACAATTTTTTTTTCCTGCCCTTAATGCAAAACCCTGTACAAAGAATATCTATAGTTCGAAAAACTGAACAAAGCTCAGGTTTACATCCTTCTCTTGTAACTTCTACCCCTGCTCTCAAGGGTATCCAGTTCCACATTCTCTTGGGGCCATATTGATTCTATCCTAGGTACAGAACTTCACACAGAAAACTGTGAACAATAAATTGTTCAATGACTCATCAATATATGATCATTGCATATAGCCTGAAAATTCAAGAAGGACCCACGGCTACATTCCTCAGTAACTGTGCCCCAAAAACGGGACCTTTGAGGCAACCATATTTTCTCAAGTTTTCCTACCTACAAGATTAGGTGGCCCAGTGAAGAGAACACTGAGCTTGGAATCAGGAAGATCTGAGTTCAAATCCAGTCTCAGGAACTTATTAGCTGTATGACCTTGGACATAATCTCTTTTTGCCTCAGTTCTCTCAAATGTAAAATAAAGTAATGATAGCCTTCCAGGATTGTTGTGATATGACAGAGAGTAGGTACTTTATCAATGCTTGTTCCTCCCCCTCCCTTCTATCCACCACACCATGCTGCCTCCTCTTACTTTATTCACATCTTCCCACTGACACTTCCTTGGTCTCAGGCTCACTGCTATGTAAGTGGTGGTTCATCTCTAAAAGGGAGCTGCCCTTACCTGGACCGGGAGTGATTGCCAAGCTGATACATGTGTGGGTTATACTGGGCCAGGATAGTAATGGTGTCACACTGCTGACCGATGATCAGACGCGCCTGTTGCTCTGTTGCATTTCTCAAGTTAATGCCATTGAACTAAAAGAGAAAACAGATGGATCGCAAAAGAGAACAATTGACTCCTGGACAGTTCTTAGTGCAAGAAAGATTCTATGGACATCAGACTTAAATTAGCCCCTTTAAGTCTTCAAACACATTGCTCTAAATTCCAAAGGAATAAAATTAAGCCCTCCTTGACACAACATTCCTTTTAACACTGGATGATAGCTCTCCTGGGTCTCTTAAGTCTAAACATCTTCAGTGTCTTCTGAAGGTATTCTGTGAACCAGCCTGGACACCTAACTCCCTTTTACTGCCTTAACATGGGACAAAGGAGAACTTGGGATTTTAAAGCTAGGTCAGTAGATCACAATCTCTGGCACATCCTGCCAAGCCCAAAGATGGACTAGACCTAATCACAGGACCAGGGACATCAAGGAGGCACTGAAGTACAATGGAAAGGTACAAAGGACCTACATTCAAATCTTGCCTCTTGTTTCCTAAGTGAACTTGGGAAAAAACCACTTGACCCACCCATTTTCTTCAGCTGAGGTTGGAATAGATGGCCTCTAAGTTTGTTTCTAGCTCATATCCTATGAACATAAGCCACAGGGAAGATTCTCATCCAAGGACAGCCCTACATTGCCCCTTTGGAGGCTCTAAATATGCAAGGGTTTTGATCTTTACTGTGACAGAGGGTGCTTTCATGTCCAGGTCATTAGGAGAAAAGTTAGCAAAATGAGAAGATTCTCCTCAAGGGGAGACCATTTCTTACCTCCAGTAACTGATCTCCATACTCTAGGCCAGCTTGGTGAGCAATGCTTCCTCCGGTTACTTTCGAAACAAAGATCCCACCATTTTCACCACTCACTATGGAAATTCCCAGGGGCTCTGAACCCTTTTGCACTTTGACATGGCGAGGCTCCTCCATGTAAGGCCTTTTCAAAGGAAGAAACAACTCTAAGTAGGCTCAACATGCAATGACACTTTGGACAGAATGGTGTTTAATGACAGATCAAAGACAAATACAAGAGAGACATGCAATGGGCTACAAGGAAAAGATCAGACATCATGGCATCCCCTTTCAAGAAAGATCAAATAAATATTTAGGAAATGGGTGACAACCATAGTAAATGGAAAATGTGATGACCATCTATTTCATAACAGATTGTACACATTCCTGAAACCTCATGCAAGAAAAAAAAAATTGGCTCACAGAAACCAAGGTACACAGTCTTAACGATGTGGATTAGCTGAGAACACAACAAAAAGTATGATCAACACAAACTGTAAATTTCAATAGGAGAAAGAAAGAACATGACAGTCCATATTATATATGTAAGTCATTGCCTTATATAATATGTAATTTACAAACCATAATTTGGAAGCATTTTTTAATCCATACAGTTTATAAATGTTTGGGGAGCTAGGATGGAGGGAAGGAATTTAAGACTCTAGAAAAACAGGATAATTTTCAGAATGAGATCAATCCAGGGGAGGCAATCCAGGGAAATTCATTTTTATATTTGCAACTATGCAAGGTGATGCAAATCAACCATAAGAATTAAGCCATTGCAAACCCAAGCCACTAAAAATAATTAAAAAAAAAATACCAGAGCAGTTTTGCATGGTAGCATTGCAATGACCATGCAAACGCTCCCTGGGGAAATTATCCAAACAGGCACAAGGAGAAGTGCACAAGACTGCTGGAGAAGGACCTTATGTCAGTCAGGCCAACCTCAAACTCCTTAGGGAGGAGAATCTAGGCCTGGGAGCCACAGGAAGTCTCAGAAAAGATCTATTACGGTACAGATATCTGGAAGGGGCAGAAGATTTGGGAGAGAAGGAAAAGAAAAGCTCAGACACAGAACAACAGACACTGAGAAATGTCAAAGGAGGAAGAGGAAGAGCAGGAGAAACAGAGAACCAAGATATGCTATTTTTCCACATCATGACATTTACTTTATGCTGTCTCCCATTTTTGTTCTAACCACCAAGCAACATTTCACCTTAACATTGAGACCACCTGAGGTCTGAAACCATGATTTCTGACATCTAACTCTACAGCTCTTAATGCCATGCTCACTGACTTCAGACACTCCTTTGATTGGTTCGGTTGGATGGCAAATCATTCTCCTCCTGTCTCCTTCCCAAGGCTAAGTTTATTATATATAGTTGACTTTCAGAGGTTAGTGCCATTCTTTTCCATTGGACTGTATGGGTCTTACATGTAGGGATTTGTTCTATTCTTTAAAATACATCCCCCAGTTCCCAGCTTAGTGCCCAGGGAAACAGTAGTAATATGCTGGCTGTTTGTTACTTATTGACTGATTAGTTATGATGAAGTCTTTACGTTAAGATTCTGCCCAGTTTTCTCCATCCCATCTTTACTAATCTCTAATTTTAAATACCAATTCCTCAAAGAAACTTTTCCCAATTATTTCATCTAATACTAACCTCTCCTGTATCTAAATTTCTTCATAGTTGTTCTCCAGTTCTGTCTTGAGGACTCTTTGTGACCCTATCTGGATTTTTTTGTTTGGGTCTTTTTATTTTTTAGCAAAGATACTGGAGTGGTTTGCCATTTCCTTCTCCAGCTCCTTTAACAGATGGGGAAACTGAGGCAAACAAGGATTAAATAACTTGTCCAGAGTCACTCAGTGAGGAAGTATTTGAGGCCATTTTTGAACTCATTAAAATGAGTCATTCTTACTCAGCCTGGAAATATATCCATTGCATCTTCTGGCCACCTTTTGGATTTCTATTGCATTTTAAATCAATATGACATATTTAAGCACGTAATCAAAGAATCTTAGAAATTTTAAAGCTGGAGGAAATCTGATCTAGTCTGTTTTTATCTACCTCCTCACCCACCCCTTATTTTTATAGCTTGGAAAACTGAACTCAGAAAAGGGAAGTAATATGCCCAAGTTTTTTGCTACTTAGTGACAAAACTTAAATCTCTAAACTCCTGATCAGTCCAGAATTCTTTCAATTTTACCAGGCCTTTTGAATTGATCAATAAACAATCAACATTTATTAAATAACATTTATTAAAATCAACATAAAATAATCAACATTAAATTATTATTAAACACCAGGTCTACTATGTGCCAGGTACTGGTGCTAAAAGTTAGAAATATAAAAAGAGACAAAAGAGTCTCTACCCTTTTGGGAAGAGTTCACAATCAAATCTAATCATTTCTAATATCTTACTCCAGATCCAAAATCCTTTGGGTAAAAAAGGGAAAACAGAGAGGGCACCAGCACTGAAAGGAATGGGTAGATATAGCCAAAACATCTAAATTAGTATTAAAATAGCTTTAAAGTCAACCCGAGTTTTCTGAGAATGCAGTTAAATCAGTCAACAACAGTTCTGCTATGGGAAAGGCTGAGCCCAGTAGCTCTCTTAGGATCAGGAGCTCAGAGCTTCATCTGGTGCCTGCACTAAGGTTAACCTGAATATGATGACATTGATATTAAATAGGGTGAGACTGGGGGGAGGCAGACCAGCCCAGGTCCGAAAGAGAATAGGTCAAAGATGCAGATTAATGAGATTGGATTGATGGAGCTGCAGCAAGAGATAGGGAGACCCAGTTTCCACAAAAGAGAGTTTTTAACTGTCCAGTGATAGGAAAGACCATAAAGAAGAAAATGGATTAAACTCCAAGAGACATCTAATCTCAAATCAGAATACCATCCAAAAAGTTTGTGCTATAGTAGGAACTGAAATAACTGATTTCAAAGCCCCTACAAATTCTGATTCCTAAATATTCTAAAGAATGGTGTTAGGATTGAGCATGAACAAAAACATTTCACTCCTTATGATAGATATGCTTAGCATGTTTCTCCTCCCTATCCCTCTCATTTTCCACAAGAGTGCTGAACTTGGGAGTCTCAGGAGCTGGGTTCAAATCCCAGATTTAATTTCTTTGGGCTTCAGTTTAAAAAACGAGGAGGCTGGACTAAATGACTCTATGTTAGCCTAGTTCTAAAACTATGACACTTTAAATATGCAGTTTATTGATTCTCAAAATTGCACCCTAAACCTGTCTTCTACCCCACCTCCCACAACATGTACAAACAGGACTTACAGGCATAACAAGTGCTTAATTGATATTTGCTGAGTGACTGTTCTAACAGCAGATCAGCCTTGGATTGAATAATAGAAGACAAAGACTGTTCCCATTTTTTCTTGACAAGTAGATCATATTCTTCCACTTCATTCCAAAAGAAACAGCAATGGTCACTCTTACCTGTCCTTCCTTCTCTCCCCTATTGATGCTGGGCTGATAGCGATCCTGGGTAGTGTGGAGAGTGAACTCTGGGACTGGCTACTGGCGAAAGACGAGGTCTCTAGGTTCAGAGGTGACTGGGGAGGAGTGATCAGGCTAGGGCTGCTACATTCAGAGTGAGACAATGAGCCTGCAGAGAAAGGGGAAGATGGAACATTTTTTTTATGCTCAGTGGAATTTATAGCCAAGGGCTAAGCCCATCAATCAAGACAAACTGGCTTTAAAAAGCCATCACCATCTATGTTGTCTTCAGGGGTGTCTTTTTTTTCTCAATGGGTTCCTAGTTGCCATATAATGTGTACCACATAGGGCAGTTTTTCATCAGATACTGGCTGTTATCATTAGCTATTATTTCAAGCAATAGCCCTACAACTGGACAGTAAACGCTTTGAGAATAAAAGAACATTGTACACAGCAACATCAAGATTATGCAATGATCAATTCTGATGGACATGACTCTTTTCAACAACAAGGTGATTCAAGGGACAGAGAGAGCCATCTGCACCCAGAGAAAAAACTATGGGGACTGAGTGTGGATCACCACATAGTATTTTCACTTTTTTTGTTGTTTGCTTGCTTTTTATTTTCCTTCTCATTTTTTTCCCTTTTTGATCTGATTTTTCTTGTGCAGCATGATAATTGTGGAAATACGTATAGAAGAATTGCACATGTTTAACATATATTGGATTATTTGCTATCTAAGGGAGGGGTGGGAGAAAGGGAAGGAGAAAAAGAATTGAAACACAAGGTTTTGCAAGGTAAATATTGAAATCTATCTATGCATATACTTTGAAAATAAAAAGCTTAAAGAGAGAGGGAGAATAAGAGCTATGTCTTTTCTGAATCTCCTCCCTATCCCAACCCAAATGTCAACAGCTGCCCAACAATTAATTAATTAACTGAGATTTAAAAAATTAGGAAACTCATCCAGAAGATGAAAAGCAGGAAATAACAGGAAGAGAGAAGAAAGGAGATCCCCATCTTACCTCTGTCAGAACCCATGACAGATCGAGGGTATCTTGGTGTTAACGGGATTTTGATGCGTTCTGTCCGAAACTGCAAGTTACTTGAAGATCCTATTTTTTAAATCACAAAAAGGTCTCACAATTCAATTTAACAAGCATTTCCTGAGCACCTGTCACACAAGGTGCCTGACTAAGTTACAAAGATAAATTTAAATTCCACAAGGAAATACACACTCTTGCCCTGAAAAGAAAAACAGCCCAAGATTTGTAGCTTACAGAAAAATAACATTTGACTAGGTCTGATCCTGCCAACTCCTTAAAAATGATTCAATTAGAGGCAGCTAGGTGGTGCAGTGAATACAGCACCAGCCCTGAAGTCAGGAGGACCTGAGTTCAAATCTGACCTAGCTGTGTGACTCTGGGCAAGTCACTTAACCTCAATTGCCTCAGCAAAAAAAAAAAAAAAAA